>ML781188.1:3239-131365 GCA_009831015.1 Picea engelmannii | reverse complement strand
TATGTTTGCTTGATTATCCCCTTTATAAGTTGAGGGGTCTAAGTGGTGCAGTGTTTAGAGCATGCATATCATCATTCTTGAGAAGGAAAATGAGTTTTCCCCACATCCAAGAGCTTACAATGTCAAATTTCAGTTCAAATGTGTGGCCTACTGTGTGGATAGAGGCGCATATGGAGCCTGCGCGCTGACAGAACGAAAGCAAAAAGGGCATGCGCGCCTGACGCATGCCTGTGGGGTGAAATACCCGTGCGCCTAAGTCAAAAGTCCGAGAAGAAAAATCCGGATGGATTTCTCTCCAATGTCTGGTGATTTGACTGCTAAGCAGGTCGGCTGAGGCTGATTTGTGAACCTGCAAGTTAATGAAATCAAAAGGAAAGAAAATAAAGCCCAAATGAGGGAGGAATTTATACCTTCTCCCCAGTATGGTCGCCAATCTATTTGCACCCAATTCGTCACTATGTGAGAAAATTATGAGTGCTTACATGCCCAGTTGGGCTCTGCTAGGCATGACAACTGTGAGGTAAAAGGTTAGAAAGAAAAACAACAAAGCTATTAACAAAAATTAAACTAAAACTAATAAAAAATATGAGCATATAAAACAAATGAAAAATAGAGACAAATGGACCAATATCACCAATGTATAAGTTGATCTGTTGATGAAATCCAAAGACACACAAAGAAGAAAGGGGACTTGGGTCCCTCCTTTCTCCAATGGAAGGCTCTTGAGGCCCTCAAAGTTTGCTCTCCTTGCAATGAAAAGATGAAAATGTGGGTGAAAGAACTCCAAGCTTATTCACTCAAGTGAGGGGTGAATAGCTTATGAAATGCAGCCTACAATGTGTGTTGCCAAAGAATGAGCCTCTAGCAATCTCAGCAGCATAGCAGTATGAAGAATTCCTTGAGAAAATGGTGGTCATTCATGGCTTTTTATAACCAAGCATTGGGTTATTATGTGGCCTCTTTTGAATGTGAAAATGGGCTCTTTAGGGCACACTTAGGTCTTTGACCAGCCCACCATGAGGATTGAGCTAGGATTTGATGTCAAATCGACTTGGGAGCTGATCCATTAGTGGTTGGGAAGCCGACCAGTTTCAATAAATGCGTTGTTTAGCAGGCGCATGGGTTTTTCGCCAAACAGTCGCGCCTTGTGCACATATGTGCGCCCTATACGAAGTTGTTACGTGCATACACACGCGTGCCCAAAGGATGTAAAGCGCCTTGAAATTTTTTGGCCATTTTGTATAGTTTTGACCCTTTTGCTGTGCTATGGGATTAACCTTGTGCCATGAATGACTTCTTTTCTGTTTTGACGATGCGGAGTTCTTGTCGCCACGTGCGGACAAAATTTTAGTGATAACAATAGGTAAGGCAAGACAAGGAAAGGCACCAAGAGGCAAGGCAAGGCAAAGTTCGAGGAGGCAAGTTGGGGCAAGGCACCAAGAGCCAAGGCAAGGTGCCAGGATGCAAGGCAGGGCATGGAAAAAGGAAAGGCAAGGTAGCGCCAAACAAGAAGACGAGATGACTTTCAGATAAGGTGTAAAGATGGTCAGAACTTAACTTTTTTAACATGGCATGGGCAAGGCAAGGCAAGGAAAGGTGTCAGGATGCAAAGCAATGCAAGGCAAGGTAAGGCACATCACAAGGAAAAGCAAGGCATGAAGAGGCAAGGCAATGCAGGGCACGATGCAAGGCAAGCCAAGGCACGAAGAGGCAAGGCAAGGCAAGGTGTGAGCGGATGAGTTGGGGCACGATGAACCAACCAATGGGCGTGTTGGTGGACGCGTCATGACTTAGGAGGACCCATGCGGTGAGTTGGTGAGTCGACCCGACTCTCATGCCAAATGGTGCGGCAATCCACGGGATGGAGTGAGCACATATAAGTAAGGCATGAGTTGGGATGAGTCAAGGTAGAACAAATTGGATAGAGAAGAGTGAATATAGATTCAACTAAGTGTCTATGTTGGGCATCTCAGTGGAGAGAACATGAAGAGTCTCGAAGTTTAGTCGCTGGACGAGTTGGCAGTGCATGTGACGGAGAGGAGACTTGCAATAGACATGCAAGGTGGACTCAAGTTGTGGCAGGGGGGTCCTATGAGACAGTGAAGTGAGGAAAAAGCCGTCGAAGTGACTTGGCCGAATTCTATATGTCTTTGTATGGAGCTATGGCTCCCCTCTTGTGACCGTCTCTCATTGTAACATTCTATACATTGTGATTTATGGGTGTCAGGAAAAGTTCGTGTTGCCCAACCACACGTGTGTCTCTTTCTCATGTATGGTTGATTGCATGTTCTTAATGGTTTAAATGACTAAGTATAGAACCGTGTAATTGTATAAGAGTAAAAAATGCATGTTTAGTGTAACCTGACACGATTGGCTCAGAACAGAGTATGGGTGTGCCCTGAGTGAGGCATAGTTCATATGGAGTATGACTTGGGCAGGCCAAGCCACTGAGCCAAAAACATCGCGGTGTCAGGCAACTTGAGAGCATCGAGTCAAGTTGGATCCCCAGGCAGACTGTGGGTGCATGAAAGACTCGGTGTATGATTGGGTGGATTGCACGTTAGGTCCACATTGGACATGGAGTGGATTGCATGTTGGGTCCACATTGGACATGGAGTGGATTGCAAGGCACCTTTTCCAATATATAAGGAGGAAACCTCCATCGTGCGAAGTCATCCAATAAGATTTCAATCGATGAGTGCCTGACAAGGGTGGACAAGGAGTTATGAGGGGAAAAGTCTAGGTTTGGGGGCACAGTGAACTACTTGGACGATGTCTACACAAAGGACTTAGACATCTTGGCAAGTGTTTGAGGCACAATAGAGCTAGATTGAGGTTGCAGTAAGTGAGGAAGAGGCGTTGCAGGAGGCAGATCCATAGATGCATTGGGGGTTGGATTGTGCAAGTCTTTTGGGCAGTAGGGAGACGTGTCATGACTTATTTTTATTTCTACAAAAGAGTCACAAGGAGAAGGTTGCACCCACCCCCTTGTTGTATCTTCGAAAACACTCTTTATATTAATAAGCTTAAGGAATCCACCCATAACGGTGTGTTGTGGTCTCTTTATACTTGTTGGATGTTATTTCTCCTTGCATTGTTGTGGATGGCTAGGTATTGATGAGTATTGGCCAGGTGTTAAAACAAAACTAGAATGCTTTAAGGCCACGATTGGACGTGTGCCTATTGTTAGAGAACTCGGTTGCATATCTAACAAATTGTAGCTCAAGGCACAGTTATCAATGGTCCTTAAGTGAAGAGGCATAGTCTGATTGTAGTAGGGACACATTGGTCACACCCCTGAGGCCGAGGCAAGGCAGCGATGCACCGCCAAGGGTTTCCCACACTTGCGTGGTTTCCATCTCGCGGTCGGAGACAAAAACCCCAAATTCCCCCTCACTTTGACGGTTTCCATCACGGCTGGACACGGACACCCCGAATTCCCCCACACTTGGATGGTTTATGTTGTAGTAGCACATGAAAACCTTGAATCGTGGCCGGACATGGAAGCTCCAGGTTTCCCGCACTTACACTTGGGTCACTTTCGTCGTGGTCGAACATGGAAACCCCAAGTTTCCCACGCTTGTGATTTTGGGTTGTTTCCGTTGCGGTCGGACATGGAAACCCTAGGTTTCCCATGCTTGCACTTTTGGGCGGCTTCCGTCGCAGCCAGACATGGAAACCCCTAGGTTTCTCATGCTTGTGCTTGGGTGCCTTCCGTCGTGGCTAGACATGGAAACCCCCCAAGCATGGGTGGTTTCACTCTCGGCCAACTTGGAAACCCCAAATTTCGTCATAGCCACAGAGGTTTTCCATCATGGTCATACACAAAAACCCCAAATTTCGTCGCAACTACGGAGGTTTTCCATCACGATCGTACACGAAAACCCCTAATTTCGTCGCAACTACTGAGGTTTTCCATTGTGGTTGTACACAGAAACTCGGTGCTTCCCACCACACCCAGACGATTTCCCTCATGGTCGGACATGGAAACCTCATGTTTTCCACACTTGGATGATTTTTCTCAATGGTCGGGCATGGAAACCCCAAGTTTCTCGCACTTGCACTTTTGGGCACTTCCTGTCGTGGCCAGGCACGAAGACCCCAAGTTTCCTGCACTTGCACTTGGGTGGCTTTCGCTGCCTAGTCACCCATGGAAACCCCCCAAGTTTCCCGCCCTCGCACTTGGGTAGGGGCATGGAAGCCGAAAGTTTCCCACGATATCACATGTTTTGGACGGACGAATGGAAACCCCAATGTCCCCACACTTTGCAATATGGGTTGCTTCCGTCACCTGACCGAGCGTAGAAACCCCAAGTTTCCCACACTCGCACATGGGAAACATTCATCTCCTGATCGGACCCTGATTCCCTGCACTTAGGCGGCTTCACTCTCGACCGGCTTGGAAACCCCGAATTCCCCCACACACTTGGGCAATGGATACGCCCTTGCTCGGCTCGAAAACTCCAAGTTTCCCGCCCTTGCATGGGGGAATGGAAACTGCAAGTTTCCCACGTTGGCACTTTGGGCGGATGGATGGAAACCCCCAGTTCCCCACGCTTCACAATTCGGGCGACTTCTGTCGCCTGACCGGGTGTGGAAACCCCAAGTTTCCCACACTCGCACATGGGCAACATCCGTTGCCCGACCGGACGTGGAAACCCTCGATTCCCTGCACTTGGGCGGTTTCGCTCTCGATTGGCCTGGAAACCTTGAATTTCCCCACACACTTGGGTGGAAAATTCACTCTCAATCGGCTTGGAAAACTCGAATTTCCCCACATGCTTGTGAGGCGAATTCACTCTCGGTCGGCCCAGAAAACCCCAAGTTTTCCAACGCTTACACTTGGGGCTGATTTCCATCCTCGACCGGAGTGCAGAACCAAAATTTTGGTGGTTTCTCCATTGGCTGAGACTCGAAAACCCAGAAATCCCCACACTTGGGCTTTTTCTTCGCTCGTCGAGACTCGAGAACCCCAAATTCCTCGCACTTGGGTGGTTTCTCTGCTCGTCGAGACTCGAAAACCCATAATTCCCCACACTTGGGCGGTTTCTCCACTCGTTGAGACTTGGAAACCCATAATTCCCCGTACTTGGGTGATTTCTCTACTTGTCGAGACTCAAAAATCCATAATTCCCCGCACTTTGGCAGTTTCTCCGCTCGTCTAGACTCGAAAACCCAGAATTCCCCGCACTTGGGTAGTTTCTCCGCTTGTTGAGACTCAGAAACCATAAATTCCCCGCACTTGGGCAGTTTCTCCACTCGTCAAGATAAGAAAACCTCAAATTCCCCGTACTTGGGCAGTTTATCTGCTCATCGAGACTCAGAAACCCAAAATTCCCTGCACTTGGGCAGTTTCTCTGCTCGTCGAGTCTCGAAAACCCAGAATTCCCCGCACTTGGGTAGTTTATCCGCTCGTCGAGACTTGGAAACCCAGAACTCCCTGCACTTGGGTGGTTTCTCCGCTCGTTGAGACTCAGAAACCCTGAATTCCCCACACTTGGGTGGTTTCTCTGCTCGTCGAGACTCGAAAACCCCGAATTCCTTGCACTTGGGCGCTTTCTTCGCTCATCGAGACTCTGAAACCCTGAATTCCCCGCACATGGGTGGTTTCTCCCATGGTCGAGACTCAGAAACCCCGAACTCCCCTCACTTAGGCAGTTTCTCCCGGGATCGAGACTCAGAAACCTTGAAAACCCCGCACTTGGGCGGTTTCTCCCACAGTTGAGACCCAGAAACCCCGAATTCCCTGCACTTGGGTGGTTTCTCACACGGTTGAGACTCGGAAACCCTGAATTCCTCGCACTTGGGTTAGTTTCTCCCACGATCAAGACTTGAAAACCCCGAATTCCCCGCACTTGGGTTGTTTTTCCAGTGGTCGAGGCTCGAAAACCCCAAATTCCCCGCACTTGGGCAGTTTCTCCCACGGTCGAGATTTGAAAAACTTGAATTTCATGCACTTGAGCTGTTTCTCCCATGAACAAGACTCAGAAACCCTGAATTCCCCGCACTTGGGCTGGTTTCTCCCACTGCCGAGACAAGGAAACCCCAAATTCCCCCCACTTAGGTCGGTTTCTCCCGAATGCAAGGCAAACTTGGGGTTTCTCGAATGCAAACCCTTGGGTCAGTTTCTCTCGAACACAAGGAAAAATTGGGGTTTCCCGAATGCAAACCCTGAATTCCCCACACTTGGGCGGTTTCTCCCACTGTCGATACTTGGAAACCTCGAATTCCTCGCACTTGCGCAGTTTCTCCCATGGTCGAGACTAGGAAACCCCAAATTCCTCGCACTTGGGCGGTTTCTCCCATGGTCGAGACTCAAAAACCCATAATTCCCCACACTTGGGCGGTTTCTCTCGCGGTCGATACTAGGAAACCCTGAATCCCCCCCACTTGGGTGGTTTCTCCCATGGTTGAGACTCAGAAACCCCGCATTCCCTGCACTTGGGTCGGTTTCTCCCACGGTAGAGACTTGGAAACCTCGAATTCCCTGCAATTGGGCTGATTTCTCCCGAATGAAAAGTAATCTTGGGGTTTCTCGAATGCAAACCCTTGGGTCGGTTTCTCCCGAACGCAAGGCAAACTTGGGGTTTGCTTAATGAAAACCATGAATTCCCTGCACTTGGGCAGTTTCTCCCAAGGTCGAGACTTAGAAACCCTGAAATCCCTGCACTTAGGTGGTTTCTCCCATGGTCGAAACTCAGAAAATCCAAATTCCCTGCACTTGGGCTAGTTTCTCCCATGGTCGAGACTTGGAAACCTTGAATTCCCTGCACTTGGGCCGGTTTCTCCTAAACAGAAGACAAACATGGGGTTTCTTTAATGCAAACCCTTGGGTTAGTTTCTCATGAACGCAAGGCAAACATGGGGTTTCTCGAATGAAAACGCCAAATTCCCCACACTTGGGCGGTTTCTCCCATAGTCAAGACTCGGAAACCTCGAATTCCCTGCACTTGGGCAGTTTTTCCACTCGTCGAGACTCGAAAACCTAGAATTCCCCATTCTTGGGAGGTTTCTCCACTCGTCAAGACTTGGAAACCCCAAATTCCTTGCACTTGGGCAGTTTCTTTGCTCGTCGAGACTCGAAAACCCCAAATTCCCCACACTTGGGCAGTTTCTCCCACGATGGAGACTTGAAAAATTTGAATTCCCTGCACTTGGGCTGGCTTCTCCACTCATCGAGACTCGAAAACCCTGAATTCCTTGCACTTGGGCGATTTCTTTGACGGTCGAGACTCGAAGATCTCGAATTTCCCGCACTTGGGCGGTTTCTCCCATGGTTGAGACTCAGAAACCATGAATTCCCCGCACTTGTGAGGTTTCTCTGCTCGTCGAGACTCAAAAACCTTGATTTCCCCTCACTTGGGTGGTTTCTCCCATGGTCGAGACTCGAAAACCCTGAATTCCCTGCACTTGGGTGGTTTCTTCGCTCGTCGAGACTCGTAAATCCATAATTTATCGCTCTTGGCTAGTTTCTCCGCTCGTCGAGACTTGGAAACCCTGAATTGCTCACACTTGGGCAGTTTATCTTCTTGTCGAGACTCAGAAACCTTGAATTCCCCACACTTGGGTGGATTCTCCCACAGTCGAGACTGGGAAACCCCAAATTCCCCGTACTTGGGTCGGTTTCTCCGCTCATCAAGACTCAAAAACCTCAAATTCCCCACACTTGGGCGGTTTCTCCCATGGTCGAGACTAAGAAACCCCAAATTCCCCACACTTGGGCTAGTTTCTCCACTCGTCAAGATTCGAAAACCCCAAATTCCCCACACTTGGGCGGTTTCTCCCACGGTCGAGACTTAAAAATCCTGAATTTCTCGCACTTGGGTTGTTTCTCCCATGGTCGAGACTCATAAACCCCGAATTCCCTACACTTGAGTGGTTTCTCCACTCGTCGAGACTCGAAAACCCTGAATTCCCTGCACTTGAGCGGTTTCTCCCATGGTTGAGACTCAAAAACCCCGAATTCCCCGCACTTGGGCAGTTTCTCCTACTGTCGAGACTTGGAAACCCCAAATTCCCCACACTTGGTTCGTTTTCTCCCACGGTTGAGACTAGGAAACCCTGAATCCCCCCCACTTGGGTGGTTTCTCCCATGGTCGAGACACGAAAACCCTGAATTCCCTGTACTTGGGCCGGTTTCTCCCACGGTTGAGACTTGGAAACCATGAATTCCCTGCACTTGGGTCGGTTTCTCCCTAACGCAAGGCAAACTTGGGGTTTCTTGAATGCAAACCCTTGGGTTGGTTTCTCCCAAATGCAAGGCAAAATTGGGGTTTCCTGAATGCAAACCTTGAATTCCCTGCAGTTGGGCAGTTTCTCCCATGGTTGAGACTCGAAAACTTCAAATTCCCCGCACTTAGGCGGTTTCTCCCATGGTCGAGACTAGGAAACCCTGAATTCCCCACACTTGGGCAGTTTCTCCCATGGTCAAGACTCGAAAACCTAGAATTCCCCACACTTGGTCTGGTTTCTCCAATGGTCGAGACTAGGAAACCCCGAATCCCCCCACTTGGGCAGTTTCTCCCACGGTCGAGACGTGGAAACCCCGAATTCCCCACACTTGGGCGGTTTCTCCTGCGGTCGAGACTCGGAAACCCTAAATTCCCTGCACTTGGGCAGTTTCTCCCATGTTCGAGACTCGAAAACCCCGAATTCCCCACACTTGGGTGGTTTCTCCCATGGTCGAGACTCGGAAACCCTGAATTCCCCACACTTGGGTAGTTTCTCCCATGGTCGACACTTGGAAACCCGGAATTCCCCGCACTTGGGCATTTTCTCCCATGGTGGACACTCAAAAACCCTAAATTCCCCGCACTTGGGTGGTTTCTCCCATGGTTGACACTCGAAAACCCCGAATTCCCCCCACTTGGGTCGGTTTCTCCCACAATCGAGACTTGGAAACCCTAAATTCCCCCCACTTGGGTCGATTTCTCCCAAATGCAAGGAAAACTTGGGGTTTCTCGAATGTAAACCCTTGGGTCATTTTCTCTTGAATGCAAGGCAAACTTGGGGTTTCCTGAATGCAAACCCTTGGGCTATTTTCTCCCTTGGTCGAGAGTCGGAAACCCCGAAATCCCCCCACACACACAAAACCTTTCATATGTGAAATGCGAGATGTCGAGATTTAGGATGGTATGAGCATAGGCTCTGAATCAAGGTGACGAAGGGATAAATATCAGTGGATCATGGTAGCAAGGCCACTCTACCACTTACAATACCCCGTCGTGTATTTAATTCGTATGCAAAGGATTCTTCTCAACGACTGTTTGAAATTGAACTTCAAAGTTGCCCCGACCGAGACACTTCCTAGCTAAGGTTCGCAAGTGACACGGGCCCCTGGGGGTGCCGAAGTGACACCCCTACTGTGGGTCAAGATACAGTGGAAGAGTGACAAGCGCCACTTCTAGCATGGATTCTGACTTAGAGGCGTTCAATCATAATCTGACACACGGTAGCTTTGCACCACTGGCTTTTCAACCAAGCGCGATGACCAATTGTGTGAATCAACGGTTCCTCTTGTACTAAGTTGAATTACTATTGCGGTGCGATTCATTAGTAGGGTAAAACTAACCTGTCTCATGACAGTCTAAACCCAACTCACGTTCCCTATTGGTGGGTGAACAATCCAACACATGGTGAATTCTGCTTCTTAATCATAGGAAGAGTCGACATCGAAGGATAAAAAAGAAACGTCACTATGAACGCTTGGCTACCACAAGCCAGTTATCCTCGTGGTAACTTTTCTGACACCTCTAGCTTCAAATTCTGAAATCCTAAAGGATTGATAGGCCACGCTTTCACGGTTTGTATTCGTACTAAAAAACAAAATGAAATGAGCTTTTACCCTTTTGTTCCACACGAGATTTTTGTTCTCATTGAGCTCATCTTAGGACACTTGCATTATCTTTTAACATATGTGATGCCCCAGCCAAACTCCCCACTTGACAATGTCTTCTGCCTAGATCGACCCATCGAAACGTGTCTTAAGGCCAAAAAGAGGGGTAATGCCCTGTCTCTGCCCCACGAAATAATTAAAATAAAGTTAAAAGTAGTGGTATTTCACTTACGTTGAAAATGTCTCCCACTTATTCTACACCTCTCAAGTCATTTCACAAAGTTGGACTAAAGTCAAGCTCAACAGGGTCTTCTTTCCCCATTGATTCCGCCAAGCTCGTTCCCTTGGTTGTGGTTTCACTAGATAGTAGATAGGGAGAGTGGGAATCTTGTTAATCCATTCATGCGTGTCACTAATTAGATGATGAGGCATTTGGCTACCTTTAGGGAGTCATAGTTACTCCCGTCGTTTATTCGTGCTTGGTTGAATTTCTTCACTTTGACATTCAGAGCACTGGGAAGAAATCACATTGCATCAACATCTGCAGGGACCATCGCAATGCTTTGTTTTAATTAAATAGTTAGATTCCCCTTGTCTGTACCAGTTCTAAGTCGACTATTCACCGCCTAGGGAAAATCCCCTGGGAGAGGACATTCTACGTTCGTAGCCTAATCGACACACGACTACTCACCTTCACTACGATAGCAGCTTGGGTAGACTATCGACAACCCATGGGTTGAGGATGCAGACCCCTATGCCCAGCCCTCAGAGCCAATCCTTTTCCTGAAGTTACAGATCCATTTTACCGACTTCTCTTACCTACATTGTTCTATTGACCAGAGGTTGTTCACCTTGGAGACCTGATGTGGTTATGAGTATGATCGGGCATGGATGATACTCGGTCCTCCAGATTTTAAAGGGTCGTCGAAGGTGCACCAGAAACTGCAAGACGTGTGATGCTCTTCTAGCTACTGGACCCTATCTCTGGTTGAGCCGATTTTAGAGTGGGCAAGCTATTAAAAAGAAAATATAACTCTTCCCAGGGCCCCTGACGATGTCTCTGGATTTCCTAACGTTGTTGTCTGCCGTCATGTCCTGGTTCAGGATTATTAACTCGATTCCCTTTTGATGTTTGTGCAGAGTGCACCCTTGATACAAGGCTTCCCCATATCTTAGGATCATCTAACCCATGTCCAAGTGTTGTTCACATGGAACTTTTCCCCACTTCAGGCTTCAATGTTCTCATTTGAATATTTTCTACTACCACCAAGATCTTCACCGGGGACTGGTCCACCCAGGCTCACACCCAAGGTTTCTCAATGACCCCCATGTCCTCCTACTCATCGAATACTGACAATTGCTCCGACGGTCGAGTATATGTCACGCGCTTCAACACCATCCATTTTCGGGGCTAGTTGATTCGAAAGGTGAGTTGTTACACACTCCTTAGTGGATTTTGACTTCCATGACCACCGTCCTGCTGTCTTAATCAACCAACACCCTTTGTGGGATCTGGGTTAGTGCGCAGTTTGGCACCATAACTCAACTTTAGATTCATCCCGCATTGCCAGTTCTGCTTACCAAAAATGGCCCACTTGGAGCTCTCGATTCCGTGGCACGGCTCAATGGAGCAGCCGCACTGTCTTACCTATTTAAAGTTTGAGAATAGGTCGAGGGCATTACGCTCTCAATGCCTCTAATCATTTTCTTTACCAAATAAAACTCGCACATGAGCTCCAGCTATCCTGAGAGAAACTTCGGAGGAAACCAGCTACTAGATGGTTTGATTAGTCTTTTTCCCCTATACCCAAGTTAGATGAATGATTTGCATGTCAGTATCGCAACGACTCTTCACTAGAGTTTCCTCTGGCTTCCACCTACTCGGGCATAGTTCACCATATTTTGGGTCCCAATAGCTGTGCTCACACTCAAACCCTTCACACAAGCTCAAGGTCAGTCGATAATGCACCCCATGGAGAGGGGTTCTTGCCCGTTAGCTTCCTTACGCCTCACAGGTTTACAAACCCATAGAATCACACACATGTTAGACTCCTTGGTCCATGTTTCAAGACAGGTCGAATGGAAATCCCGCCAATCAACACCACGAGCGTGCAAGTGAAAAGTGGCCCATCCCAAGGGTGCATGCTTCATTCCTCGACCACCACAATGACAAACCAATAGACAATACTCCACCCATGCTTGTGCCAATGCAATGGCCTGTGTTGGTTCGCACCTCGAGTCAAGTGGTGGACCAACTTGATCCATTCCACATCTGACTGAGACGCATCGTCGGCCTCCATCCGATTCCCTCCTGGAAATTTCACACACTCTTTAACTCTCTTTTCAAATTCCTTTTCATCTTTCCCTCATGGTACTTGTTTGCTATCGGTATCTCACCCATATTTAAGCTTGGACAAAATTTACCACCCGATTAGGGCTGCATTCCCAAACAACCCGACTCGCTGACAATGCCTCTTGGAGTGGTAGGGTCCCGGCCCGACGGGGCTGTCACCCTCTCAGGTGTCCCCTTCCAGGGGATTTGGTCCTGGTCCATTGCTAAGGATGCTTCTATAGACTACAATTCAGGCAATGCTGTCACCCAATTTTCATGCTGGGCTCTTCCTGGTTTGCTCGCCGTTACTAGGGGAATCCTTGTAAGTTTCTTTTCCTCCACTTAATTATATGCTTAAACTCAGCGGGTGTTCTCGCCTGAGCTGGGGTCGCATGTTGGAGCCAAAGACCTCCACCAAGATGGAAAGTCAATGGGCAAAGCAAGTTCCCAAAATGCTGCACACACCCTGAATCAACCAACGCCGACTCACCCAAACAAGGGGACAATATCACCGCTCATCGACAAAAGACATGGAACATGTCATGTATTTCAGCCGACCAAACCACGTTGGGAACGGACGACCATATCCACTCCTCCCCAATTCCTTGCAGAGAGCATATGTGTGTAGGATGCGACACCTAGACAGATGTGCCCTCGATCGAGGCCTCGGGCGTAAATTGCATTCAAAAACTCGATGATTCACAGGATTCTACAATTCACACTAAGTATCGCATTTTTCTACGTTCTTCATCATGAAAAGAACTGAGATATTCATTACCAAGAGTCATTTCCTCACATTACCGATGAACCCCCACTTCGCTAGAGAAGGATTCCATGTGACCAATGCAAAATCCCATGGTGCACACAACACCACAAATGGCAACAACCCTCCCACCCCACAAGACAAATGCACTCCCACACCATACACAGGAGGCTTGAACAAACAGAGCAAGATTTCCAAGACCTCAACTCGAGAGGGGGACTTAAAGGGAATGGTGATCAAGGGGGGACTAGGATGGACAGTCCAATAGTGCGCTGCTTTCATCCCTCCAAAACACCGATTCCACACAATTCCCCCTTCCGATGGAGAAAAGAAAAAGCAAGTACAAGTTGTCCGACCCGAGGGTCACAAGACACAAATTCACTCCCCATTCCACAAGAGGGTCAAACAAACAGAGAAAGCTTTCCCAAGACTCAACTGCAAGGGGCAATTTTAGGGAATGATGGCCAGGGGGGACTAGGGTGGGCAGTCCCAATAGCATGTTTCTTTCATCCCTCCACAAGATCGATTCCCAACAATTCCTCCTTTCAACAAAGTAAAAGAAAAATGAGCACAAGTTATATTCAAACAAAGAGCGAGCCCACCCACCCTTTCCCCCAGTACAAATGAAATCCCATAGCCCAAGAACATTCTCATGATGATGATGGTCAGCAATAGCATTTGGACACAGGCACGGAGAATCTGTTTCCCAAAAATCATTGCCGAACAAACCAAGGACCGCAAAAAAAGGACATCAAAGCACTCGCAAGGAAAGAGGATGTGAGTTCTCTTACTTACGAAAAACCAACCGACACTCGCAAGGAAAGAGGATCTGAGTTCTCTTACCCATAAGCACACCCACCAGAAGGGAACCCACTACCTCTCTGACACTGAAAAAACCACGTCCAATGACCAACAGACCCCCAGTGATGGGTGCAGTCAACAACATTCGGACGCCGAGGCGGAGAATTCGCCTGACAAAAATAAACACTGGATGAACCAAGGGTCGCAACTACATTGAAGAACTCTCAAGGAAAAGAGGGTGCAGGGCCTCTTACCGAAAAGAAACCGATGCCACCCAAAAATTGTATCCGCTAGAGGGAAACCCTCCTCCTCTTTCCCACAAACCAAAAAATAAACCGACACCAACCCGAAAGCACATCCACTGGTAGGAAACCCACCTCCTCTTTCCCCTGTACAAACAACGCCCAATGGTCATCCAATGAATAATGCAAGCAACAACATTTAGATGCCAGAGTGGAGATATCACTGGCCCAAAATCCACACTGGACAAACCGAGGGCGACTAGAGCATTGAAGAACTCGCTGGGGAAAAAGGAGGATGCGAGGTCTCTCTTACCAAAACGCAACTGACACCGATGAAAAATACCACACGCACCACTCCCCCCCACCCACATCGTGCAAACAACATCCGACACCACACATCCTTCTAGTGATGAGTGCACAGGACAACATTCAAACATCTTAGTCCAAAGATGGAGAAGTCACTCAAATGTAAAAAAGTCACCACTGGAAAAACACAGGGCCACAACATTTTCACCGCACACCCAGCAACAGAGAGTGGAATGTCTTTGCAAAACTTCGTCGACATCAACTTGAGCTCCAGGTTAAACAAAGAACTCCCACTGGACCAAAAATAACACACCCACCACTCCCCCCCACCCGCGTTGTTTAAACAACGTCCGACACCAAACAACCTTCTAGTGATGAATGCACGGGACAACATTCAAACGTCTCAGTCCAAAGATGGAGAAGTCACTCAAATGTAAAACAATCACCACTGGATAAACATAGGGCCACAACATTTTTGCCACTAACACAGGAACAGAGAGTGGAATGTCGTTCCAAAACTCGATCCACATCAACTTGAGCTCCAGGTTCAATGAAGTAGTCCCACTGGAGGAAAATTGCCACAATGTGCAACACTGGTGGAGTTGGTACCTACAGAAGGGTCTCCCGAACCCGAACGTCCAACTTCCTCCAGGGGGTCACAAGGAACAATCGAGAGGGACTAGGGTGGCTAGCCCAGTGGGTTGAGCCACTTTTCATCCATCCCATTGACGATTACTCCTCATGTAATGAGATACATACAAGGCACAAGCCACCCTTGCCTCGATCCAACGACCAACAAAAATTCTCGCCTAGGTGAGTAAGAAGAAAACAAAGACTCAAACAAAGGCAAGGACTTCTCGCGCCGCACCGAGCATCCAACCTGCGATGAAGAATGGCGAGGCAAAGCTCCCATGATGTAGCAAGGGATCCCTGCAATGTTTTACCCATCATGGAACCAAAGCCTCGCCCGTGCTCTCCATCAGAGAGGGGATGCACAACACAAAACGACAAGCGTCGTCCCCCCTAGCAATGATCGATGAACACCCGTCAACAAATTTGGAGTGTGGAAGGAGGCCAAGGACAACAAATGATGCTTGCAAAAAGCACAAGCCGAGCTAGACACACCATGATGAACCCTCCAAAAGTGGTGACACATTACCTCATCCAAACACAGACCGAGCGAGAGGTGTGCAACAACCCATCGCGAGAAAATATTCATTGGTCCCTGCTAACAATGATCCTACCTTAGGTTCACCTATGGTAACCTTGTTACGACTTCTCCTTCCTCTAAATGATAAGGTTCAATGAACTTCTCATGATATAATCGATGGTGAACCACCCTCATTGACGCGATCCGAACACTTCACCGGATCATTCAATCAGTAGGAGCGATGGGCGATGTGTACAAAGGGCAGGGACGTAGTCAACATGATCTGATGACACATGCTTACTAGGAATTCCTCGTTGAAGACCAATAATTGCAATGGTCTATCCCCATCATGATGCAATTTGAGGATATTTCTTGATCCTCTCGAACCAGGGAGAAAAACTCATTGACTTCATCAATGTAGCATGTGTGTGGCCCAGAACATCTAAGGGCATCACATACTTGTTATTGCCTCAAACTTCCATGGCCTAAACGACCATAGTCCCTCTAAGAAGCTGGCTGCAAAGGGGAACCTCCACATAGCTAGTTAGTAGGCTGAGGTCTCGTTCATTATCGGAATTAACCAGAAAAATTGCTCCACCAACTAAGAACAGCCATGCACCACCACCCATAGAATCAAGAAAGAGCTCTCAATCTGTCAATCCTTACTATGTCTGGACCTGGTAAGTTTTCCCGTGTTGAGTCATATTAAGCCATAGGCTCCACTCCTGGTGGTGCCCTTCTGTCAATTCCTTTAAGTTTCAGCCTTGTGACCATACTTCCCCCGGAACCCAAACACTCTGATTTCTCAGAAGGTGTTGGCGGAGTCCTTAGAGAAACATCCATTGATCCCTAGTCAACATCGTTTATGGTTGAGACTAGCACGATATCTGATTGTCTTCAAGCCCCCAAATTTCATTCTTGATTAATGAAAACATCCTTGGAAAATGCAAGAGGGGTACCCAACCAAGAAAACCGAAGAGCCAATGACATAGGTGTGGTGGGAGAAAAACTTGGGGTTTCCCGAATGCGGAAGGAAAAATTGGGGTTTCCAAAGGAAATGCAAAGCAAGTTGGAAAGAGGGGCGCCTAACATGAAGCAGATTTGGCAAGGGAAGCACCCAACCAACAAAATAGAAAGAGCCGGCGACACAGGTGCAGTGGGGAAAAAACTAGGAGTTTCCAGAGGCCACGCAAGGCAAGTTGGCAAGAGGGTTGCCTAAAACCAAGGCGAGTTTGCAAGAGAAGCACCCAACAAACAAAACTGAAAGAGCCAGCTATAGAGGTGTGGTGGGGAAAAAATTTGTGGTTTCCAAAGGAAACACAAGGTGAGTTGGCGAAAGGGGTGCCCAAAACCGAGCCAAGTTGGCAAGAGGAGTGCCCAACCAACAAAACCGAAATAGACAGCGATAGAGGTGCGGTGGGGAAAAAACTTGGGTTTTCCAGAGGGAATGCGAGGTTGTTGGCAAGAGGGGCACCCAAAACAAGGGCGAGTTGGTAAGAGGAGCGCCCAACCAACAAAACCGAAGGGGGTGGCAACAGAGGTGCGGTGGGGAAAAAAATTGGGGTTTCCAAAGGGAACACGAGGCGAGTTGGTGAAAGGGGCACCCAAAACCAAGGTGAGTTGGCAAGAGGAGTTCCCAACCAACAAAACCGAATGAGCTGGCGACAAAGGTGCGGTGGGGAAAAAACTTGGGTTTTCCAGAGGCAACGCAAGGTAAGTTGGAGAAAGGGGCGCCCAAAACCAAGGCGAGTTGGCAAGAGGAGCGCCCAACCAACAAAACTGAAAGAGCCAGTGACAGAGGTGCAGTGGGGAAAACATTTGGGGTTTCCAGAGGGAACGCGAGGCAGTTGGCAAGAGGGGCACCCAAAACCAAGGCGATTTGGCAAGAGGAGTGCCCAACCAACAAAACCGAAGGGGGCTATGACAGAGGTGTGATGGGGAGAAAACTTGGGGTTTCCAGAGGGAACACAAGGCGAGTTGGTGAAAGGGGTGCCCAAAACCAAGGTGGTTTGGCAAGAGGAGCACCCAACCAACAAAACCGAAAGAGCCAAGGACAGAGGTGCGGTGGTGAGAAAACTTGGGGTTTCTAGAGGGAACGGAAGGCGAGTTGGCGAAAGGGGCGCCCACAACCAAGGTGGGTTGGCAAGAGGAGCACCCAACCAACAAAACTGAAAGAGCTAGCGATAGAGGTGAGGTGGGGAGAAAACTTGGGGTTTCCAAAGGGAACGCAAGGTGAGTTGGTGAAAGGGTCGCCCAAAACCAAGGCGGATTGAAAAGAGGAGCACCCAACCAACAAAACTGAAAGAGCCAGTGACAGAGGTGTGGTGGGGAGAAAACTTGGGGTTTCTAGAGGGAATGCAAGGCGAGTTGGTGAAAGGGGCACCCAAAACCAAGGCGGTTTGGCAAGAGGAGTGCCCAACCAACAAAACCAAAAGAGCTAGCGACAGAGGTGTGGTGGGGAAAAAACTTGGGGTTTCCAGAGGGAACATAAGGCAAGTTGGCAAAAGGGGTGCCCAAAACCAAGGCGAGTTGGAAAGAGGAGCACCCAACCAACAAAACCGAAAGAGCCAGCGATAGAGGTGCGGTGGGAAAAAAACTTGGGGTTTCTAGAGGGAACGCAAGGCGAGTTGGTCAAAGGGGCACCCAAAACCAAGGCAAGTTGGCAAGAGGAGTTCCCAACCAACAAAACTGAAAGAGCCAGTGACAGAGGTGCGGTGGGGAAAAAACTTGGGGTTTCTAGAGGCAACGCAAGGCAACTTGACGAAAGGGGCACCTGGAACCAAGGCAGGTTGGCAAGAGGAGCGCCCAACCAACAAAACCGAAAGAGCTAGCGATAGAGGTGTTGGACAACTGAGAGGGGGGGGTGAATCAGTTGTTATTGTGCTTAAACAATTATGCTTCTTTTAAACTCTTTGTAGAAACACTGAAGGACAATCACAATAGTGCAAGGAAGTAAGCAATAGCATATTCAACATCAGTCACACACATGTGATACACAGAGACAGATATTTCCTGAGGAAACCCATAAAGGGTAAAAACCTCTTTTTCTTTATATGATAAGTAATAGTTACATTCTTTACATTATCATACATATGATCACTGACTCATAATGAGGCTACAACCTCTGTTTTGCAAGCTGCCACTTGCTAAGAGCACCAACTCTTTGTTTTCTCTAGCACCCACTAGAAGGAAGCACCAACTCCCTAGTTTCTCTAGCACCAACTAGAAGGAAGCACCAACTCCCTGGTTTCTCTAGCACCAACTAGAAGGAAGCACCAACTCCCTGAGTGTTTCCAGCACCAACTGGATGGAAGCACCAACTTCCAATCATACAGGCACCAACCTGTATAATAGAGAACAAGATTTCTCCCTTGCACCACCCTGCCACCCTGGTTTCTCTGGCTGCAACCAGATGGAAGCTACAACTCCCTATGTTCAAGCACCCACTTGAACCTCTGAGGACAACAGTCCTCCCTAGCACCTCCCAACCTCCCTGAAATATAAATATTTGCTACTGAAACTTATTACAATGATATAATGTTCAACAATGGCTTACCAGACTCATCACTATTCTGCTACATTTGGTTTCTCTGTCTGCCTCACTGCCTTCCTGCACACATGAATTGCACTATCTGTTCTTCTACTTTTTATGCTCTGTGTGCCATGTCCATTCACTGCATAGATCCTCTTCTATTCAATTCAGCTACTGCACTCTCCTCCTTCTTCACACATGAATCACCTTCAACAACAACAACCACAACAAACTCCAACAGCAACAACAACCCCCTTCTCTTCTCTGTACCATGTATATATAGCTTCTGTGCATCTTGTGCATGCAATATTCGCCATTCCTCTGCATGCTCATACTGCGCCAATATCCTCCACATCTCAATTTCTCTGTGTGATCATCATCACGACTCTTCAACTTCTCTGGCAATTCAACCCTTGTGTCTATCATCACTAGGTGTTAAGCCGAGATTCCTTTTTCTCTTTGGTAGTTGAGACTCTTCATCTTCTCTGTTACAGTCGAGCTCATCCTTTCTATTTTAGTTAAGAGCTCAAACCCTTATCCATTTTTCAATTTCCTCCACGAATCATCTTCATTCCACTGGAAGATTCCATGTGACTCTTTAGCTCCTCTGGAAATCACACCAAAGTCTCTTCGCATCCTCTGGTAGAACCCATCAATGGTTTCTAGTAGTTTCACTATGTCGTGCAACAGTAGCCCTCTGATCTCTTTCAAGTTTATCTGCACTGTTGGATGCACTTTATTAATCTTTCCTTTAAATCAGGTTTTGGCATTTCGACATTCCTGTGGCCAAGTGTCTCGACACTTCATGTCGCGATCTCCGAAGCTCCGATACAGAGCTTTTTTGTGCTAGCTCCTTCCTCTATATGACCAGGGCTATGACCAAGCGCATATGCATAAAGTGCTTTCGCAATTTCGTATTTCGTGAATCTAGAGATGAATCATATCGACTCTCCAAGTCGCGATCTGCGAAACTCCGAGATGGAGTTGAGATCAACGGTCCACGATCTCGATGATTCTATGGTCCAGATCTCATTGTGAATTCTCATCTCGTGATTCCTTCAATAGAGGTTCTTGTCACACCAAGTCGTGATAGGTGAAACTTCAAAAAGGAGATTAGATCAATGGTCCACATCTTTTGGTGTATTGACGGTCAAGATATTTTCGTGATCTCGTATCTCACTGTTCCTTAGATGGAGGTGCTCGTCACTCCAAGTTACGATAGGTGAAACTCTGAGATGGAGCTTTATGGTGCTCTAATCTTTCGCCACGCGTCCTCTTGATCCAACGGTCCATGATTAAATCACGATTTAGCATATCGCAATTTCGACATTCCTGTGGTGAATGTTCTTTTACATCTCCAACACATGATCCTCGAAACTCTGACATGGTGTAAGTCTGCTGACGTCACATGTGTTAAATAACTGCCACGTGTTACCCTGATTCGTGACTTATATCTTCTTGGAATGTTGAATCAGTATGACACTTGTCATTACCTGGTTGTGCCACATGTTCCTAGTTTTTGTGGTTTGCTGACGTGATTCGGATCGATCGTCCAGATGTGATCTTGATTTGACAGCTCAGATTACATCATGATTTTTCATATCGCAAAATCAGGATTTCTGTGGATGATATTACTTGTCATCTCCAACGCTCGATCCCCGAAACTCCGATAGGGAGTTGGATCAATGGTCCACGTAACCCCCTGAGATGGACGGTCCTTCTGCTTTCGGGATTTTGCGAGCCCTCTACTCCTTGCACTTTAAAGATTGTGCAGGTTCTCCTCGATCCAATGGTGGTCAGACCCTATGCTCATATCTAACATCTAAGATCTATCCTCCTGTTCAGTGCTCTTCTTGTCTATATTCTGATCTGATGACCCTCGGGAATTCAGGATGGGATCCAATGATCACTGACGCTTCTCCTCCAAGCTTATGCATCCTCCTTACTTGGAAGAATTTCTAAGTGTCAAAGACCTCGACCTTTGATCTGCCTGTGATCCTAAGTACGTTATCTCCCTTGAGCTTTAGCCATGAGTTAACCTCATCCCTGGTGCACACCTATGCACTGCATTCGACTCTACGCTAATTCCTCCTAATCTTATGTTGTTCCTATTTTTCCATCGATGCACACTTTGATCCTGCCATCAATGACAAGCGCATACTGCCTATAAAGCATGCCAACCATCCTCTGCAGTGTCTTCCCAAACTACTTCTGATGCTCGTCTGTTACATTCTCCCTATACTCATGCCATCTTCATTGTTATACTTTCCATCAATGACAAGCATATGCTACCTATCTCCCTATACTCATGCCATCTTCATTGTTGTACTTGCCATCAATGACAAGCATACGGTACCTATTAAACATTTTCCAACAAGAGGTGCAGTGGGGAAAAAACTTGGGCTTTCCAGAGACAATGCAAGGCTAGTTGGAAAAAGGGGCACCCAGAACCAAGGCAGTTTGGCAAGAGGAGTGCCCAACCAACAAAACCGAAAGAGCCAGCGACAAAGGTGTGGTGGGGAAAAAACTTGGGGTTTCCAGAGGGAACACAAGGCGAGTTGGTGAAAGGGGCACCCAAAACCAAGGCGAGTTGGCAAGAGGAGCGCCCAACCAACAAAACCAAAAGAGCCAGCAACAGAGGTGTGGTGGGAAAAAACTTGGGGTTTCCAGAGGCAACGCAAGGCGAGTTGGCGAAAGGGGCGCCCAAAACCAAGGCGAGTTGGCAAGTGGAGCACCCAACCAAGAAAACCGAAAGAGCCAGCGACAGAGGTGCGGTTGGGAAAAAACTTGGGGTTTCCAAAGGGAATGCGAGGCAGTTGGCAAGAGGTGTCACATACCCACTACACAAATCAAACT
The DNA here is from genome assembly GCA_009831015.1 of Picea engelmannii. Classification (NCBI taxonomy): domain Eukaryota; kingdom Viridiplantae; phylum Streptophyta; class Pinopsida; order Pinales; family Pinaceae; genus Picea; species Picea engelmannii. Next base: position 109,548 of record ML781188.1, on the reverse strand, counting down.
TTTTCGTTGATTTCTCAACAATCAGAATCCTCGAAGTCCTACGGGGCTTAGCACAAGCTAGATCTTTCCTTTTTCCACCTCCATTTGATTGTAGTTCACGACTATGGGCCGAATCGGCATGACATATTTTTGCACTTCGTGACTCGGTGCTACCAGAATGTCGAGTCTCTCGACTCTGCAAACCTCGAAGCTTGAAATAGCGAAACAACGAACCCCGATGGGGCTAGCGAGGGGAAAGTTTCTCTTTTGGGGTCTTGTCTATGTGACCCTATACTGTGTCCAGACTCTTAAGCCAGCAAAGAGCTTATCAGCTTTTCACGATTCAGGGAATCGCGATACATGACTTCTACCTTCCCCCATTCAAATCCCCGAAACTTCCAAGGTCTCCAAAATTCCCTCCAAAGGGAGATCGACGGCTGTAATCTTCCCCTGATCCAACAACATGGATCCTTTCAGGGTTTCGGTACTCGGGAGTTTGAAATGCAATGACTCCAAGACTCTTTATCATTGAAATCTCTGAATTCCAATATGGAATGTCTTGTAAGAGATCGATGGCTCTTAGAAGCGTGGATCCAACAGTCCACGGGATTTCGGGTATCGAGATTTCGTGACTCGCGAAGGCAAGGTTTCTTGCCTTTTGGTTCCCCAGATGCTGAAACACTGAAACATCGACCGGTAGCCACCTGTCCCTTCGATGGACAGCGATGACCCTCAACCAAGATCGACAGTCATGGTATTTTTGGGATGATCAACGGTCACGATCAAATCCCATCTTTTCTCAATCTTAATCACACCTCACGCCATTTCAAGGCTTCGGTGATCAAAATTTTGTGACTCACGAAGACAAGGGTTCTTTTCCCTTTTGTTTCCTGGGTGCCGAAACGCCGAAGCGCTTACCAGCGACCACCTATGCTCTATAGATGGACGGTCTAGGCACTTCCATGGACCATGGGGTCTATGGTCTCGATTCCTTCATCTCTTGCAAGGGAAAAAGGGGTCGTGGCATTAAGCCCTACATCTCTTTCTTAAATCAAACGATCATTACAGACCCTGGGATCCTCCGACGGGATCCTATTCGTGCATTGCTTGCAAAGGTGGAGAGGGGTTGAGGAATTATCATCCACGTGTCCTCCCTTAGATGAACGGTCCTCGTTTTTTTGCGATTTCACGACTTGTGAACCCTAGTGACGCAAATCCTTTGTCAACTCGAATCCCTAGTATCCAAAATACTGATGGACTCTCGATCTCCTCCACATGTCCTACATGGATGGATGGTCTAGGTCTATATCGGGACTTTCACCATGGAGTGTCTCGATCCCTTGTCATTAGGACTCCTGGAATCCCGAATTTTGAATCCTCGATACCGACTCCTCTCTCGGGACTTTCACCCTTGTTCATGAGGGATTAACCCTCATGCATCTCTTAATAGATCCAACGTCTATCAAGTTTTCCAGCCGAGATCTGACGACTCAGACAGGTTCCGAACTTGTGCATTCTCCCACGACTTCTTGGATGTGGAAAAATCAATGGTCTAGATGTTCTCATGGACCTTGGGGATCTACGATCCCGATTTCCTCGCTATTCACGAAGATAGAGGAAAAGGGGCAAGGTATGTAACGCCCTTGTTTCTTTCATCAATCTAACGTTTGTGAATGACCATGGATCTTCCGATGGGATCTCTTCCATCAATTGATAATTATCCCTACACTGCTACTTCGGGATTTTAAGAGGGTCATTCCTCCTCATATAGGGTTGTTAAGACTTTCACATTCAAGTCCTTTTTCCAGGTTCTTGGTAAACCTTTCCAAGGAGGGAATCTATGTGAAGAGATCTATTCTGGGGAATTCGTAGAGACAGATAAGGGGAAACAAATTCTCGAGAACGGACTGGAAGTCTGACTTGGTTCAACTTATGCATAATTAAATTCATTTATCAACATAAGCCATGCGTGGTTTTTTTGTTATAAGCATACATCTACCATTTCTTATTAAAACACTGCACATACATTCTTATACTGTAATCATTCACAACTTCACATTTTATGAGCATATATGTCAGCATATGAATTTCAAGATGCAATATGTAAAAAACTTATAAGAAATAACACCAGAAGTGAGTGCAACTACTGAGAGGGGTGCTCGTTTCCACCCAATTGTAGGCTCAGTGACTCCTAGCGGATTTACCACTAGCCACCCCCGAGCTGAGACCATGATGTTGTGAGACTGCGTCTCTGTTTTCCAGTGACCAGGAGTGAAGGTTACTCTCCTTCCTCTCTATTATCACCCACTCTACATATAGCCAGAGTTCTCTTTCTCCCCTCACGTCTGCCCCCAATCGCTTCTCCCCCCACGCCTTATCCTCTTGCGAGGTTGCGTGTGGCATGATTTCCCTCGCGTTGGTCAGGCCTGATGGCTCTATGGATGGGCGTTTCACCTCACCATCCCTCATTAACTCCTGAGGAGCCATCCACCTACCAGCCTGTGAGACATTTAATTCGGGACCAACGAGCTCCTTTTGGTTCTCCAGGCTAGTGGAGTCCAAATGCGGTATTGATTTTCGGTGGAAGTTAATGCCACCTTTCCAGGTGCCTTCCACCGCCTTTTTGCAGCCATCATGGTCTCTTTTTCAGCATATCCCCTCTTAGCACTCCTGCAATATAAATTCATAATATTATTCACATTCATCGACCTTTTCCACAAGGTCCATTCACATCACATATTCACATTTTTGAGTTTGCCACAGTTCTTGGCCAGTCCAGTTATTTTTACAAACTGGGGGAAATAGAGTGTTACAAGAGGGGCGCCCAAAACCAAGGCGAGTTGGAAAAAGGAGCACCCAAACGCAACACAAGGCGAGCTCGCAGGATGGGCACCTAAACAAAAAAATGATCCATAACGCAAACGACCACACAAGGGAGCACTAGGCTAAAAGATGAGCCGGAGGACGGATAAGAACCAAATTTGGCTTGGAGGTAGATTTTTTAATACAGACTCACCAAGGTTGGGAACCCGAACACAACACAAGGTGAGTCCGCAAGATGGGCACCCAAACAAAATTCAAGGTGAGTTCGCAAGATAGGCACCCAAACAAAAAACTGATCCACAACAAAAATGACCACACAAGGGAGCACTAGGCTAAAAGACGAGTTGGAGGATGGATAAGAACGAATTTTGGCTTGGAGGTAGATTTTTTAATATGGCCTCACCAAGGTTGGGCGCTCGAATGAAATACAAGGCGAGTTTACAGCATGGGCGCCCAAATGCAATGCAAGGCGAGTTCGCAACATGGGTGCACAAACGCATGAAGCGCCATAACGAAAATGCCCACACAAGGGAGAAATAGGCAAAAAAATGAGCTAGAGGACAGATAAGAACCAATTTTGGCTTGGAGGTAGATATTTTAATACGACCTCACCAAGGTTGGGCGCCCAAACGCAACACAAGGAAAGCTTGCAAGATGGGTGCCCGACCAACAAAACCGAAGAGCCAACGACACAACTCATGTGGGAAAAAAATTGGGGTTTCCACAAGGCAAGGAAGGGCGATTTGGTAAGGTAGGCATGCAAAGGCAAGGCGAGTTGACAAGTTGGGTGCGCAAAGGCAAGACGACTTGGAAAGATGGGCACCCACAAGGGGAGTCGTTGTGAAAGCAAGGCAAGGCACCCAAACGTGGTGAGAGGTGAGCTGGCAAGATGGGCGCCAAAACAGAATGAGAGTTGAGTTGGCAATATGGGCACCCGAACGCAACACAAGGAAAGTTTGCAATATTTCCGCCCAAATGCGATGCAACGCAATTTGGCAAGTTGGGCGCTCGAATGCAAAGCAAGACTACTAGTACGCAAGATGGAGGCCCAAACACAATGCAAGGCAAGTTTGCAAGATGGGCGCCCAAACGAAAAAAATGATCCGTAATGAAAAACGACCACAGAAGGGAGCACTAGGCTAAAAGACAAGCTGGAGGATGGATAAGAAACAATTTTGGCTTGGAGGCAGATTTTTTGATACGGCCTCACCAAGGATGGGCGCCCAAACACAACGCAAGGTGAGTTCGCAAGATGGGCTCCCAAATGAAAAAATGATCCGTAAAGAAAACAACCACACAAGGGAGCACTAGGCTAAAAGACGAGCCGAAGGATGGATAAGAACCAAATTTGGCTTGGAGGTAGATTTTTTAATATGGCCTCACAAAGGTTGGGCACCCGAACGCAACACAAGGCGAGTTCGCAAAATGGGTGCCCATATGCACGAAGAGTCATAATGAAATGCACGAGAAGCTTGGCCAAGGTTTGGTGACCAAGGGAAAGGCAAGGTGAGTTGGAAAGAGGGGCACCCAAATGCAATGCAAGGCTAGTTGGCAAGGTGGGTGCCCAAATGCACGAAGAGCTGTAATGAAATGCATGAATATCCATAACAAAACACACAAAGAGCCGTAATAAAAATGACCACACAAGGGAACACTAGGAAAAAAGACGAGATGGAGGACGGATAAGAACCAATTTTGGCTTGGAGGTAGATTTTTTAATACGACCTCACCAAGGTTGGGCGCTCGAACACAAGGCAAGGTGAGTTCGCAAGATGGGAACCAGAACACAACGCAAGGTGAGTTCGCAACATGGGTACCCAAACGCATCAAAATCCATAACGAAACACACAAGAAGCCTAGCCAAGGTTGGGCGACCAAGGGCAAGGCAAGGCGAGTTGGCAAGAGGGGAACCCAAATGAAATGCAAGGTCAGGTGGAAAGATGGGTGCCCGAATGCATGAAGAGCCGTAATGAAATGCATGAATGACCATAATGAAATGCACAAAGATCCGTAACAAAATTCACGAACGACCGTAACGAAATGCACAAAGAGCCGTAACGAAAACGACCACACAAGGGAGCACTAGGAAAAAAGACGAGCCGGAGGATGGATAAGAACTAATTTTGGCTTGGAGGTAGATTTTTTAATATGGCCTCACCAAGTTTGGGCTCCCGAATAGAATGCAAGGCGAGCTCGCAAGATGGGAACCCCAATGCAACTCAAGGTGAGTTCGCAACATGGGTTCCCAAACACACAAAGAGCCGTAATGAAACACATGAGGAGCCTGGATAAGGTTGGGCGATGAAGGGCAAGGCAAGTCGAGTTGGCAAGAGGGGCACCCAAATGCAATGCAAGGCCAATTGGTAAGATGGGCGCCCAAACACATGAATAGCCATAACAAAACACACAAACAACCGTAACGAAACGCACGAACGACCGTAATGAAACGCACAAAGAGCTGCAACGAAAACGAACACACAAGGGAGCACTAGGAAAAAAGATGAGCCAGATGATGGATAAGAACCAATTTTGGCTTGGAGGTAGATTTTTTAATACGGACTCACCAAGGTTGGGTTCCCAAACGCAAGGCAAGGCGAGTTCACAAGATGGGCACCCAAACACATGAAAAGTCGTAATGAAACGCACGAGGAGCCTGACCCAGGGCAAGGCAGGGCGAGCTGGCAAGAGGGGCACCCAAACGCAATGCAAGTCTAGTTGGCAAGATGGGCGCCCAAATGCATGAAGAGCTGTAATGAAATGCACGAACGGCCATAACAAAATGCACAAAGAGTCATAACGAAAATGACCACACAAGGGCGCACTAGGCAAAAAGACGAGCTGGATGATGGATAAGAACCAATTTTGGCTTGGAGGTAGATTTTTTAATACAGCCTCACCAAGGTTGGGGCCCCGAATGCAACGCAAGGTGACTTCGCAAGATGGGTGTCCCAATGCAATGCAAGGTGACTTCGCAACATGGGCACCCAAATGCACGAAGAGCCATAACAAATGCATGAGGAGACTGGCCAAGGTTGGGCGACCAAGGGCAAGGCAAGGTGAGTTAGCAAGAGGGGCACCCAAATGAAATGCAAGACTAGTTGGCAAGATGGGCACCCAAGCGCACGAATATCCGTAACAAAACGCACGAACGACCATAATGAAAATGACCACACAAAGGAGAACTAGGAAAAAAGACGAGCCGGAGGATGGATAAGAACCAATTTTGACTTGGAGGTAGATTTTTTAATATGGCCTCACCAAGGTTGGGAACCCAAACACAACGCAAGGTGAGTTCGGAAGATGGGTGCCCAAATGCAATGCAAGGCGACTTCGCAACATGGGCACCAAACGCATGAAGAGCTATAACAAAACGCACGAGGAGCCTAGCCAAGGTTGGGCGACCAAGGGCAAGGCAAGGCGAGTTGGCAAGAGGGGCACCCAAATGCAATGCAAGGTCAGTTGGTAAGATGGGCACCCAAACGCATGAAGAGCCATAATGAAATGCACAGACGGCTGTAACAAAATTCATGAAGAGCCGTAACGAAATGCACGAAGAGTCATAATGAAAATGACCACACAAAGGGAGCACTAGGGAAAAAGACAAGTCGGAGGATGGATAAGAACCAATTTTGGTTTGGAGGTAGATTTTTTAATACGGCCTCACCAAGGTTGGGTGCCCGAATGCAACGCAAGGAGAGTTCGTAAGATGGGCACCCAAATGCAATGCAAGGCAAGGCAAGTTTTCAAGAGGGGCACCCAAATGCAAAGCAAGGCCAGTTGGCAAGATGGGCACCCAAACACATGACGAGCCGTAACAGAACGCATGATTGGCTGTAACGAAACGCACGAAGAGATGTAATGAAAATGACCACACAAAGGGAGCACTAGGCAAAAATACGAGCCGAAGGACATATAAGAACCAATTTTGGCTTGGAGGTAGATTTTTTAATACGGCCTCATGAAGGTTAGGCACCCGAACACAACGCAAGGTGAGTTCGAAATATGGGCACCCAAATGAAAAACAAAGCGACTTCACAACATGGGCACCCAAAAGCACGAAGAGGTGTAATGAAACGCACGGGGATCCTGGCCAAGGTTGGGCGACCAGGGGCAAGGCAAGGCGAGTTGGCAAGAGGGGCACCCAAATGAAATTCAAGGCTAGTTGGCAAGATGGGCGGCCAAATGCACGAAGAGCCGTAATGGAACGCACGAACGACCGTAACGAAATGCACGAAGAGTCGTAACAAAATGCACGAAGAGCCGTAATGAAAATGGCCACACAAAGGGAGCACTAGGCAAAAAGACAAGCCAGAGGATGGATAAGAACCAATTTTGTCTTGGAGGTAGATTTTTTAATACGGCCTCTCAAAGGTTGGGCACCCGAACGCAATGCAAGGCGAGTTTTCAAGATGGGCGCCCAAAGGCAACGCAAGGTGAGTTCGCAACATGGGTGTCCAAAAGCACGAAGAGCTGTAAAGAAATGCACCAAGAGCCTGGCCAAGGTTGGGCGACCAAGGGCAAGGAAAAATGAGTTGGAAAGAGGGGCACCCAAATGCAATACAAGGCCAGTTGGCAATATGGGAGCCCAAACGCATGAAGAATCATAATGAAACGCATGAAGAGCCATAAAAAAATGCACGATGAGTCATAACGAAAATGACCACACAAGGGAGAACTGGGCAAAAAGACGACTCGGAGGATGGATAAGAACCAATTTTGGCTTGGAGGTAGATTTTTTAATACGGCCTCACCAAGGTTGGGTGCCTGAACGCAATGCAAGGTGAGTTCGCAACATGGGCGCCCAAACACAACGCAAGGCGAGTTCGCAACATGGGTGCCCAAACGCATGAAGAGCCATAACAAAACGCACGAACAACATGGGCAAGGCAAGGCGAGTTGGCAAGAGGAGCACCCAAATGGAATGCCAGGCCAATTGGCAAGATGGGTGCCCAAACACATGAAGAGCGGTAACGAAATGCATGAAGAGTCGTAATGAAAATGACCACACAAGGGAGCACTAGGAAAAAAGACGAGCTGGATGACGGATAAGAACCAATTTTGGCTTTGAGGTAGATATTTTAATATGGCCCATCCAAGGTTGGGCGACCAAGGGCAAGGCAAGGTGACTCGGCAAGAGGGGCACCCAAACGCAACGCAAGGCAAGTTTGCAAGATGGCCCCCCAAATGCATGAAGAGACGTAACAAAAATGACCACACGAGGGAGCACTAGGAAAAAAGACGAGACAGAGGACGAATAAGTACCAGTTTTGGCTTTGAGGTATATTTTTTAATACGGCATGGCCAAGGTTGGGTGACCAAGGGCAAGGCAAGGCGAGTTGTCAAGAGGGGCACCCAAACAAAACACAAAGCGAGTAGGAAAGATGGGTGTCCAAACACACGAAGACCCATAATGAAAACAACCACACAAGGGAGCACTAGGAAAAAAGACAAGCCGGAGGATGAATAAGAACCAATTTTGGCTTGGAGGTAGATATTTTAATATGACATGGCCAATGTTGGGTGACCAAGGGAAAGGCAAGGTGAGTTGGCAAGATGGGCACCCAAATGCACGAAGAGCACGTGAAAGGCAAGGTGAGTTGGCAAGAGGGGCACACAAATGCAACGCAATGCTAGTTGGCAAGATGGGTGCCCAAACGCAGGAAGAGCTGTAACGAAACGTATAAAGAACTGTAACAAAAATGACCACACAACACAAGGGAGAACTAGGCAAAAAGATGAGACGGATGACGCATAAGAACCAATTTTGGCTTCGAGGAAGATATTTTAATACGGACTGCAAAGGCAAGGCAAGGCAAGGAAACATGAGTTAGGGCAAGGGAAGGCAAGGTTCCAAGAGGCAAGGAAAGGCAAGGTGCTAGGAGGTAAGGCAAGGGAAGGTGCAAGGGAGGCAAGGCATGGCAAGGCACCAAGAGGCAAGGCATGGAAAGGAAAGGCAAGGTGCTAGGAGGCAAGCCAAGGGAAGGTGCCAGGAGGCAAGGCAAGGTGTGTCGGCATGAGGAGACCTCAAGAAAATTTGGGAACAACCACATGAGTCAGTGCCAGGCAAGAAGACAAGACAACCACCAGATAAGGAGTAAAGTTGGTCACAACTTATCTTTTTTAGGGCGGCCTAGGCAAGGCAAGGTGTTGGGACGCAAGGCAAAATGAAAAGCGCCCAGAGGCAAGGCAAGGCAAGGTAGTGCTAGGCAAGAAGACAAGCCAATCATCAGATAAGGAGTGAAGGTGGTCGCAACTACACTTTTTTAAGATGGCCTAGGCAAGGCAATGCAAGGAGAGGCGTGTGAGGAGGAAAGGCAATGCAAGGTAGTGCTAGGCAAGAGGATGAGTGAATCGTCAGATAAGGAGTGAAGGCAGTCACAACTCAACTTTTTTAAGATGTCCTAGGCAAGGCAAGACAAGGAAAGGCACCAAGAGGAAAGGCAAGGTAAGGTACGAGGAGGCAAGTCGAGGCAAGGCACCAAGAGCCAAGGCAAGGCACCAGGAGGCAAGGCAGGGCATGGAAAAAGGCAAGGCAAGGTAGTGCCAGGAAAGAATACAAGCCGACTATCAAATAAGGTGTAAAAATGGTCAGAACTTAACTTTTTTAAGATGGCATGGGTAAGGCAAGGCAAGGAAAGGTGTCGGGACGCAAGGCAAGGCAAGGCACATCACAAGGTAAGGAAAGGCGCGAAGAGGCAAGGCAATGCAGGGCATGACGTAAGGCAAGCCAAGGCAAGGTGTGAGCAGAGGAGTTGGGGCAAAACGACCCAATCAATGGGAGATTTGGTGGACGTGTCATGACTTAGGAGGACCCATGCGGTGAGTTGGTGAGTCGACCCGACTCTCATGCTAAATTGTGCGGCAATCCACGGGATGGAGTGAGCACATATAAGTAAGGCATGAGTTGGGATGAGTCAAGGCAGAACAAATCGGGTAGAGAAGAGTGAAGATAGATTCAACTAAGTGTCTCAGTTGGGTATCTCGATGGAGAGCACACGAAGAGTCTCGAAGTTGAGTCATTGGACGAGTTGGCAGTGTACGTGACAAAAAGGAGACTTGTGATAGACATGCAAGGCAGATTCAGGTTGTGGCAGGGGGGTCCTATGAGACAGTGAAGCTAGGAAAAAGCCGTCAAAGTGACTTGGCCGAATTCTGTATGTCTTTGTATGGAGCTGTGGCTCCCCTCTTGTGGCTATCTCTCATTGTAACATTCTATACATTGTGATCTATGGGTGTCAGGAAAAGTTTGTGTTGCCCAACAACACGTGTGTCTCTTTCTTGCGTATGGATGATTGCATGTTCTTAATGGCTTAAATGACTAAGTATAGAACAGTGTAATTGTCTAAGCATAAACAATGCATGTTTAGTGTAACCTGGCATGATTGGATTGGGATAGAGTATGGGTGTGCCCTGAGTGAGGCGTAGTCCGAGTGGAGTATGACTTGGGCGGGCCAAGCCACTGAGCCAAAAACTTCATGGTGTTAGGAGACTTGGGAGCACCAAGTTGAGTTGGATCCTGGGGCAGATTGTGGGCGCATGAAAGATTCGGCGTATGATTGGGTGGATTGCACGTTGGGTCCACATTGGACATGGAGTGGATTGCAAGGCACCTTTTCCAACATATAAGGAGGAAACCTCCATCATGTGAAGTCATCCAATAAGAGTTCAATCGATGAGTGCCTGACAAGGGTGGACAAGGAGTTATGAGGCGAAAAGTCTAGGTTTGGAGGCACAGTGAACTACTTGGACGATGTCTACACAAAGGACTTAGACATCTTGGCAAGTGTCTAAGGCACAACAGAGCTAGACTGAGGTTGTTGTAAGTGAGGAAGAGGAATTGCAGGAGGTAGATCCATGGACACATCGGGGGTTGGATTATGCAAGTATTTTGGGCAGTAGTGAGACGTGTCATGACTTATTTTTATTTGTATGAAAGAGTCGCGGGGAGAAGGTTGCACCCACCCCCTTGTTGTATCTTCGAAAACACTCTTCATATTAATAAACTTAAGGAATCCGCCCATAATGGTGTGTTGTGGTCTCTTTATACTTGTTGGATGTTATTGCTCCTTGCGTTGTTGTGGATGTCTAGGTATTGACGAGTATTGGCTAGGTGTCAAAATAGAACCGGGATGCTTTAAGGCCATGGTTGGACGTGTGCCTACTGTTAGAGAACTCGGTTGCATATCTAACAAACTGTAGCTCAAGGCATAGTTATCAATGGTCCTTAAGTGAAGAGGCATAGTCCGATTGTAGTAGGGGCACGTTGGTCACGCCCCTGCGACCGAGGCAAGGCAGGGATGCACTACCAGGGGTTTCCCACACTTGTGTGGTTTCCATATTGCGATCGGACATGAAAACCCTAAATTCCCCTTCACTTGGACAATTTCCATCACGTTTGGACACGGACACCCTGAATTCCCCCACACTTGGACAGTTTCTGTTGCGTTAGGACATGGAAACCCTGAATATCCCGCACTTGGATGATTCCCATCACATCGCAACATGGAAACCTTGGATTCCTTTCACTTGCATGGTTTTTGTTGTGACCAGATGATTTTCAGTATCGCTACAGGCCTCCACCAGAGTTTCCTCTGGCCTCACCTTGCTCAGGCATAGTTCACCATCTTTCGGGTCCCAACAGGTGTGCTCGCACTCTAACAATTTTCACAAAATCAAGGTCAGTCGACAATGCACCCCATGGAGAGGGTTTCTACCCCGTCATCTTCCTTATGCCTCGCAGGTTTACAAACCCACCGACTCACACACATGTTAGACTCCTTGGTCTGTGTTTCAAGATGGGTCGAATGGAAAACCCGCCAACCAACACCATGAGCATGCAGGTGCACAGTGGCCCACCCCAAGGGCGTACACTTCGTTCCTCAACTTCCACAATGACAAACCAATAGGTAGTACTCCACCCGTGCTTGTGCTAATTCAACGACATGTGCTGGTTCACACCTCGATTCAAGCAACGTACCAGCTTGAGCTATTCCGCATCCGACCGAGACGCATTGTCGACCTCCATCTGCTTCCCTCCCGACAATTTCAAGCACTCTTTAACTCTCTTTTCAAAGTCCTTTTCATATTTCCCTCACATTACTTGTTCACTATCGGTCTCTCGCCCGTATTTATCCTTGGACAAAATTTACCACCCGATTAGGGCTGCATTCCCAAACAACCTGACTCCCCGACAACGCCTCGTGGTGTGGCAGGGTCCTAGACTGATGGGGCTGTCACCCTCTCAGGTGCCCCCTTCCAGGGGACTTGGGCACGGTCTGTCACTAAGGAAACTTCTATAGACTACAATTCAGGCGACGCTGCCACCCGATTTTCATGTTGGGCTCTTCCTGGTTCGCTCGCCATTACTAGGGGAATCCTTGTAAGTTTCTTTTCCTCCACTTAATTATATGCTTAAAATTGGCAGGTGTTATTTCTTGAGCTGGGGTCACATGTTGTAGCCAAATACCTCTGCCAAGATGGAAATTCAATGGGCAAAGAAAGTTCCCGAAATGTTGCACACACCCTGCATCAACCAACGCCGACTTGCCCAAACAACGGGACAATATCACCACTCACCGACACAAGACATGGAACATGGCATGTATTTCAGCCGACCAAACCACATTGGGAATGGACAACCATCTCCACTCCTCCCCAATGCCTAGAAAGGAGCGCATGTGTGTAGGATGCAATGCCCAGATAGATGTGCCCTCGACTGAGTCCTCGGGTGCAAATTGCATTAAAACACTCGATGATTCACGAGATTCTAAAATTCACACTAAGTATCGCATTTCGCTACGTTCTTCATCGTGACAAGAGCCAAGATATCCATTGCTGAGAGTCATTTCCTCACGTTACCAATGAACCCCCACTTCGCTAGACAAGGTGTCCATGCGACCAATGGAAAATCCCACGATGCACATAACACCGCAAATGATAACAACCCTCCCACCCCACAAGACAAATGCACTCCCCGGCCATACACAGGAGGCTCGAAAAAATAGAGAAAGCTTTCCATGACCTCAACTTGAGAGGGGGACTTGAAGGGAATGATGATCAAGGGGGGACTAGGGTGGCCAATCCAATAGCGCACTGCTTTCATCCCTCCAAAACACCTATTCCCCACAATTCCCTCTTCTGATGGAGAAAAGGAAAAAAAAACACAAGTTGTCTAACCCAAGGGCCACAAGACACAAATTCACTACCCATTCCACAAGAGGGTCAAACAAATAGAGCAAGCTTTCCCAAGACTCAAATGCAAGGGGAAATTATAGGGAATGACGGTCAAGGGGGACTAGGGTGACCAGTCCCAACAACTCGCTGCTTTCATCCCTCCACAAGACCGATTCTTGACAATTTCCCCTTTCAGTCAGAGCAAAAGAAAAATGAGCACAAGTTATATTCAAACAGAGAGAGAGCCCACCTACCCTTTTCCCCATTACAAATGACATCCCATGGCCCAACAACATTCCCATGATGATGATGGCCAGTGACAGCATTCAGACATAGGCGTAGAGAAGCCGCTGCCCAAAAATCATCACCGAACAAACCAAGGACCACAAAAAAAGGACATCAAAGCACTCGCAAGGAAAGAGGATGTGAGTTCTCTTACCCAAAACTGACCGACACTCGCAAGGAAAGAGGATCTAAGTTCTCTTACCCATAAGCACACCCACCGAAAGGGAACCTGCCGCCTCTCTGCCCCTGAAAAAACCACGTCCAATGACCAATAGACCCCCAGTGATGGGTGCAAGCAACAACATTCAAACACCGAGGTGGAGAAGTCACCTGGAAAAAATCAACACTAGATGAACCAAGGGTCACAACTACAACGAATCACTCCCAAGGAAAAGAGGGTGTAGGGACTCTTACCGAAAAGCAACCGATGCCAACCCGAAAATCACATCCGCTGAAAGGAAACCCTCCTCCTCCTCTTGCCCACAAACTGAAAAAGCAACTGACACCAACCCGAAAGAACATCCGCTGGTAGGAAACCCACCTCCTCTTTCCCCTATAAAAATTATGCCCAATGGTCATCCAGTGAATAAGGCAAGCGAAAACATTCAGACACTAGAGCGGAGAAGTCACTGGCCAAAAATCCACACTGGACAAACCGAGGGCCACCAAAGCAATGAAGAACTCGCAGGGGAAAAAGGAGGATGTGAGGTCTCTCTTACCAAAATGCAACCGACACCAATGAAAAATACCACATGCACCACTCCCCCCCACCCGCGTTGTGCGAACAAAACATATGACACCACACATCCTTCCAGTGGTGAATTCATGGGATAAAATTCAAACGTCTTAGTCCAAAGACAGAGAAGTCACTCAAACGTAAAACCGTCACCACTAGAAAAACGCAAGACCACAACATTTTCCCCACACGCCCAGGAACAGAGAGTGGAATGTCTTTGCGAAACTCCATCAACATCAAATTGAGCTCTAGGTTCAACAAAGCACTCCCACCAGACCGAAAAGAACACACCCACCACTCCCCCCCACCCGCATCATGCTAACAAAACATCTAACACCACACATCCTTCTAGTGATGAATGCACGGGACAACATTCAAACATCTTAGTCCAAAGACAGAGAAGTCACTCAAACGTAAATCAGTCACCACTGGAAAAACGCAAGGCCACAACATTTTCCCCACACACCTAGGAATAGAGAGTGGAATTCCTTTGCGAAACTCCATCAACATCAACTTGAGCTTCGGGTTCAAAAAAGCACTCCCACCGGACCGAAAAGCACACACCCACCACTCCCCCCCACCCGCGTCGTGCGAACAAAACACAACACCACACATCCTTCCAGTGATGAATGCACGGGACAACATTCAAACATCTTAGTCCAAAGACGGAGAAGTCACTCAAACATTAAACAGTCACCAATGGAAAAATGCAAAGCCACAACATTTTCCCCGCACGCCCAGGAACAGAGAGTGGAATGCCTTTGCGAAACTCCATCAACATCAACTTGTGCTCCAGGTTCAACAAAGCACTCCCACCGGACCGAAAATCAAACACCCACCACTCCCCCCCACCCGTGTCATGCAAACAATGTCTGACACCAAACAACCTTCTGGTGATGAATGCACGGGACAACATTCAAACGTCTTAGTCCAAAGATAGAGAAGTCACTCAAACGTGAAACAATCACCATTGGATAAATGCAGGGCTGCAACATTTTCACCGCAAACACAGGAACAGAGAGTGGGATGTCTTTCTGAAACTCGATCCACATCAACTTTATCTCCAGGTTTAAAAAAGCAGTCCCACCGAAGGAAACTCACCACAATGTGCAACACCGATGGAGTTGGTACCTACAGAAGGGTCTCCCGAACTCGAACGTCCAACTTTCGCCAGGGGGTCATAAGGAACAATCGAGAGGGACTAGGGTGGCTAGCCCAGTGGGTTGAGCCACTTTTCATCCATCCCACTGATGATTACCCCTCACGGAATGAGAGACGTACAAGGCAGAAGCCACCCTTTCCTCGAGCCAATGACCAATGGAAAAGCTCACCTAGGCAAGGACGAAGAAAAAAAAGACTCAAACAAAGGAAGGGACTTCTCACACCACACCGAGCATCCACCCTGCGATGAAGAATGGCGAGGCAAATCTCCCATGATGTAGCAAGGGATCCCTGCAACATTTTTCCCATCATGGAACCAAAGCCTCACCCGCACTCTCCATCGTAGAGGGGATGCACAACACAAAATGACAAGCGCCCTCTCCCCTAGTAATGATCGATGAAAACCCATCAACAAATTTGGAGTGTGGAAGGAGGCCAAGGACAGAAATCAATGCTTGCAAAAATCACAAGCCGAGCCAGAAACACCATGATCAACCCTCCAAAAGTGGTGACACACTACCTCATCCAAATACAGACTGAGAAAGAGGTATGCAACAACCCATTGCGAGCAAAGATTCATCGGTCCCTACTGACAATGATCCTACCGCAGGTTCACCTACGGTAACCTTTTTATGACTTCTCCTTCCTATAAATGATAAGGTTCAGTGAACTTCTCATGACATCATCGACAGCGAACCACCCTCATTGACACGATCCGAACACTTCATTGGATCATTCAATCGGTAGGAGCGACGGGCGGTGTTTACAAAGGGCAGGGATGTAGTCAACACGAGCTGATGACACGCGCTTACTAGGAATTGCTCATTGAAGACCAATAATTGCAATGGTCTATCCCCATCACGATGCAATTTGAGAAGATTTCCTGATCCTCTCGAACTATGGAGAAAAACTCATTGACTACATCAGTGTAGCGCGTGTGCGGCCCAAAACATCTAAGGGCATCAAAGACCTGTTATTGCCTCAAACTTCCATGGCCTAAATGGCCATAGTCCCTCTAAGAAGCTATCCACAAAGGGGAACCTCCGTGTAGCTAGTTAGTAGGTTGAGGTCTCATTCGTTATCGAAATTAACCAGACAAATCGCTCCACCAACTAAGAATGACCATGCACCACCACCCATAGAATCAAGAAAGAGCTCTCAATCTGTCAATCCTTACTATGTCTAGACTTGGTAAGTTTTCCCATGTTGAGTAAAATTAAGCCGCAGGATCCACTCCTGGTGGTGCCCTTCCGTCAATTCCCTTAAGTTTCATCCTTGCGACCATACTCCCCCCGGAACCCAAACACTCTAATTTCTCAAATGGTGTTGGCGGAGTCCTTAGAGAAACATCTGTTGATCCCTGGTCGACATCGTTTATGGTTGAGACTAGGATGGTATCTGATCATCTTCGAGCCCCCAACTTTCATTCTTGATTAATGAAAACATCCTTGGAAAATGATTTCACAGTGGTTTATCTTTCATAAATCCAAGAATTTCACCTCTGACAATGAAATACGAATGCCCTCGACAGTCCCTATTAATCATTACTCCAGTCCTGAAGGCCAACACGATAGGACCAGACTCCTATCGCGTTATTCCATGCTAATGTATTCAGAGCATAAGCTTGCTTTTATCACTCTAATTTTTTCAAAGTAACAAAACTAGAACTGCAACCCAACCAATTAAGGCCAGGAGCACACCGCCGACAAAAGGGATGGAAGGGCAGGTGCACACCAAGTAGGCAGACCAACCTTTATGACCTAAGATCCAACTACGATCTTTTTAATTGCAACAACTTAAATATACGCTATTGGAGCTAGAATTATCATGGCTGTTGGCACTAGACTTGCTCTCTAATGGATCCTCGTTAAGGGATTTATATTGTACCCATTCCAATTACCAGACTCGATGAGCCCAGTATTGTTATTTATTGTCACTACCTCCCCATGTTAGGATTGGGTAATTTGCGCACCTGCTTCCTTCCTTGGATGTGGTAGTCCTTTCTCAGGCTCCCTCTCCAGAATTGAACCCTAACTCTTAGTCACCCATCACGACCATGGTAGGCCTCTATCCTACCATCGAAAGTTGATAGGGGTGAAATTTGAATGAAGCATCGCCAACACAAGGGTTGTGCGATCCGTTAAATTATTATGATTCACCGGAGAAGCAGGCAAGCCCGCGCCGACCTTTTATCTAATAAATGCATCCCTTCCAAAGAGTTGGTACATGGAGCATGTATTAGCTCTAGAATTACTACGGTTATCCGAGTAGTAGGGTACCATCAAAGAAACTATAACTGATTTAATGAGCCATCCACAGTTTCACAGTCTGAATTAGTTCATACTTAGACATGCATGGCTT
Source organism: Picea engelmannii (assembly GCA_009831015.1). NCBI lineage: Eukaryota > Viridiplantae > Streptophyta > Pinopsida > Pinales > Pinaceae > Picea > Picea engelmannii. The sequence goes on along the minus strand of ML781188.1, from coordinate 92,030 downwards.
AATATTTGAGACAAGCATGACTAATGGCAGGATCAACCAGGTAACACCCTAGCACTTCAAAGGGCATCCAAAGACTCTCCATACATAGCACACTCTGAACACCCATCGAGTCAGGGAGATTTCAACAAAAAAATAAAAACCGTGTTAGCTTTTATACCTTGTCCTCGAGGGAACGAGCAATAGGAGGACGTGCAAAAACAAGACAAGGTTAGAAAAGATATGCCCTCATGAAGCCTCAAAACAAATGAATCAGAGAAAAGAAAAGGGAAATGATGAAAGCCTCCAACCTTCCAAACAACGCATCAAGGTGTCCTCAAGATCCACGACACTAGTCCAATACTAGCGTCAATGTGGTGCTACCCGTCGAAACGGCCCCTGCGGCCACCGTAACTCGTAGACAAAAGAAGGTGAGAACATCTGCAAGCTCCTCTCCTCCTCCTTTCTCAAATTTCATTCCACGAAGAAAGTTCAACAGAGAACAAAGAGCACCCTTGACATGGCCTCGAAACAATCAGAATAGAAAGAAGAAAAGAGGGGACAATGAACCCTCCAACCTTCCAAACAATGCATCAAGGTGTCCTCGGGATCCATGGCACTAGTTCAATACCAACGTCAATGTGGTGTTGCCCACTGAAATAGCCACTACAACCACCTTAACCCATAGATAGAAGAAGGTGAGAACGTCCCCCAACCCCACTCCCTCCTCCTCCTCCTTTCTCAACTTTCGGTCAACAAAGTGGGTTCAACCGAGAACAAAGAGCGCTCCCAACATGGGCTCGAAACAACCGCAACAAAAAGAAGAAGAGGGGACAATGAGCCCTCGAGGCTTCCAAACAACACATCAAGGTGTCCTTGGGATCCATGGCACTAGTCCAATACCAACATCAATGTGGTGCTACCCATCAAAATGGCCCCTGTGACCACCTTAACTCGTAGACAAAAGAAGCTAAGAACATCCCCAACTGCACTCCCTCCTCCTATCTCAACATTTAGTCCACGAAGTGTGATCAGTCAAGAATAAAGGGTGCTCCTGATGTGGGCTCAAAACAACCGCAACAAAAAGAAGAAGAGGGGACAGTGAACCCTCCAACCTTCCAAACAACACATCAAGGTGTCCTCGGGATCCATGGCACTATTCCAATACCAGCGTCAATGTGGTGTTGCCCGCCGAAATGGCCCCTGTGCCCACCTTAACTTTTATAACCCTAAATTGCACCACACATGCTTACCTGGCATCAGGCCAACTCATATCCCTTCTTTGCCAAAAACTACTGAACAACTCTTCTAAAAACTCCATTTTTAAAAGTACACGCTAGCTGGCCCACTACAGCCCGCATGTATGTAAAAGTACACGCTAGTAGGCCCACTACAGCCCGTGTGTATGTAAAAGTACACGCTAGCAGGCCTACTACAGCCCGCGTGTACCTTCAAAATCATGAAAAAAGAAAAGTTTCCGATGGGACAAAAATCTATGGGTCAGTTAACTGAAACTCCTGGCCATGCATGGCCGAGGGTTCATCCAAAACCCTAGCTCCTTCTAGCCTATAAAAGAAGGGGTAGGGGTACCATTTGGAGGAGGAAGAATATAGCGAAGAAACTCTGCCCATTTTTCAAATCCATTGTCCCAACCCTTTATCCTTTCCTCAAGCTAAAGGAGAATTAATGCAAAGCAGTTGGAGGACAGAAGAGGAGGAGCCCAGGATCAGGATCAAGGAGTGGTGGCCGGTCTCGACTTTGATTATAAGTTGATTCATTTTTCAAATAATAAAAGAATACTTTTCCCATCCCAATGCATGAGTTATCTATGGTTTGTTTAATTTGTGCCTAATTTCTAACCCTCAAGTAGAAAAGTAGCATGCATGCATAGTTGTTTGTCTTGATTGCAGGTTATCTTTGGAAGGAGCAGCGCAAGAAAGTGGGCCAAGTGCAACGAAGGATATACACCAAACATCAGTAACAAGGTTAGTAGTTTCTTTCCATGCATGTATCACAAAAGAGGGGTTTAAGTTTTGGGTGGTAGGATAAAAAGTAATTTCTTTACGGTCAAAATCTGCATGCAAGTCTGACCCTAGTTTGCTAGCCCGTAGGGTATTTTTCGCAACAACAGAGTTGGCGACCATACTGGGGAAATACTCTTTAGGGTTTTCGGATTTAGTAGAGTTTATGAGTAGTTTAAAAGATTAGATTTTCTGTCTGTTTTCTGTTAGGTCTGAGCTAGCAGGGAGCCTGGTTCTTTATACTAGTTTTTCCTTGACTGTTGCTTGACGGTAATTATCAGGACACACAGAGGTACATGCATCCTGCAGAAGGCCTGCACGCGTGTACCTACGCCCTAACCTCTTACAACCCATGTGTGAACGCTAGTTGTAGAGGTTTCAGTAGCATGTAGGAGCTCAGAGAACTTAAGAGGCAATCCTCCTCTTCCCTGTCAGAATTATACATTCTCAGGGGGTTTTCTGGATCCTGTCTGAGTCTTGCTGGTTTATAGTCCTGTCTCAGTTTGTCTTCTTGTGTTTTGTTATTCCTTGCAGTTATTTTTCTTTTCTGTTAGAAGAAGCATACAAGCCTTCAAGAGACCCTAGTTATCAATAACAGAGGCATCTTTCTGGTCTGGGATGCCTGTGTTTATTTTTGTCTTAGAATTTATACATACACGCGGCCTATATAAGGTCAGATCGCGTGTACACGCGTCCTGTTTCAGCTCAGCACGTGTTCGCACGCGTGTTGTTTCAGTGACAGTAGCATGCTTGACAAGCTACTTTTCAATCAGGGTGGGGTAGTCATCCCCTCCTTTGGTGAGAAGTGTTCCTCTCAGGTGTTTGAGTCTAGGGTTGAATAGTCAGTAGGTTAGGGCCTCTTACCCTTACCCCGTTTTTTCTTAGTTGATAGTTGATAGAAAAGATTAAAAGAAAAATATTGTTTTATGGTTTTTAGACAAGCGTAAGAGTCTTTGCTTTCTTGATTGTCATTGTGTGTCTTTTCTCTGATTCTTTGTGATCTATTCTTTAAGATAGAATTTTGTTTTTTCTTGGTTTTAGGCTTGTCGGCATTTTCCCTTTTTTGCTTGATTAGCACGTAAATAAATAAATAAAAAAGAAAAAAAAAATCTTTTCATTTTCTTCTTTGTTTGAAGATTATGTTTCTGCATCAATAGCTAGGAAGAATTATTTTTGTTCATAAGTTTTTGCAGTTCATTTAGAGCATAAGTAGCTCGTAGTCGAGCGAAATTCCTTTATGTTTGCTGCATGAAATCTTAGAAAAATTGAAAATAAAAATAAATCTTTCTTTGTGAAAAGTTGTTGATTTTTGCATTTAGTAAAATTCTTTTGTTACCATTTTTTTTCATTCATTTTTGCTTTAGTCTTTACACATCATCAGTTTCACCTTCATACCCCGTGACATAAAAAAATCCCATAAAAGCAACACTAATTTAAAAACTATTAGACTTTTTGTTTGTAGGGTTCATAAACTAGTTCATGACTAAGGCCTTGGATTAGGTTGGAGAGGAAACTCTCCAAGGCCATTCAAAACCAAACATTAGAGTCTATGAGAGGGAGTGTAGAAGTCCAGTTTTTTCGAATTTATCCGAGACCCCCCTCTAACATAGGGGATAAACACGAGGTCGCGTGCGGAAAGGTAGCGGAGATAACCCCTCCAAAGCTGGACTAATCGTAGTGGAGAACACATATCGATGGCTTGTTTTGGGATTTCGTTGTTTTCATTTGCCACGGGGATTCATGAGTCTCAAATATGTTCGAGGTCCTCAGTTGTCTTCCGAACCATTTTCTCTCGATACCCTTGACAGGTTTTGGGCTTGATACCCTACTCATTGTGGTCTACCCGACTTTCGACTGTACCCACCTGGTGACTGTTTGCGTGCTGGCAACCTAGTTGCCAATCTTTTTAGGGACATACAAAGGTGACGACAGGGGTATACCATAGTACCTAGGACAGAAATCAGGCCATGCTTTTCAGAGTATACCTAGAGGGTGCTTCCGTATTCAAGTTGCACTTGCACTGGTAAGTTTCTCTAGTGTTGGTTGTTGTAACTGTTCTTCAAAATAGTTTAGTGATTGCTTGTATTATCTTTTTGGGGATTCTTTTTAGTGTGTGTTACTGTTTGAATGTGTAGAATACCTTAGAGTGTCTTGGATCTTCTCACATAGTAGAGGATCCCAAGCTCCGCCGGTCACAAAGGCTTCTGGGCCTGCCGTCGGTTATACTGGAGCCACCCCCGCCACCATTGAGGCAGAAGCTAGACCAACAAGGGTCTTTTGAAGCGACCGGGTTACAAACCATTGTGCCCAAACAACTCCCAGAGGAATCAACCGCCAATCTTGGCTCAATTGAAACCCCAACCACTGATACTTGACCACAAGTTATTGTACCAATCCAATTTTACGAACGCCTGTCAGTGCCTCACACAGCTATGGAAACAAACATTGTTACTTCTTCTGGGAATTATTCCATTCCCACCACAGTTGCTACCACAGAAGAATCATCTCCTAACTTGTTGTCCTCGGTCTGAGCCACCATGGTCTCGGCCATAACTACGTCGCATAGTGGACCGACCCCTTATATGGTGGTGGCCACAACCCCCTTCACACCTAGTGCGACAGGCCCTCCGTTCTCATATGGTATGCCTAGTTCGGGTACAATTCCTGCACTCACTTACTCCACTTTACAGACTTTGGGTATGGGGGTAGGGAGCTCTAATGCTCCTTTGCAAGGTCAACTTGGGGGCATTCCTTTCCCTTTTAATGTTTTTCCTTACGCTGGAGGTCATATTCCTCCTTCGTCCCCTTCGCTTGGTGGTCTGCATCAGCAGTCCGTCGGGCAGCCTGCACACAATAGTTTATTTGGATTTGAGAGTCAAGGAACGCCTACGCACAATATGCCGGTAGGTTCATCACCGTTTGTTTGGAATGGGATGTTTGGTAACAACACTTTCACATCCACCGCTTTCCCATCTGGGGGCACTCCCATTTTTGGGTAGTCTACTCTAGCACAGGGTACTATTCCTACACCAGGGGCACATATAGCAGGACCTTGGAACTCAAGACAAGGATGCATTCCTTCCTCTAGAATTCCATTCTAGGGTAATTATTTCCACAGTCAATGGAACCCTAGACAGACTACTATGCCTCTTCCATTAGGACCGACATGGGGTAATCCTTCCCAAATTCCTTCAAACACGATGCATGCCCAACATCCTATGTCCTTTATGGGGAATCATCCAATGATGTCTCCACAGGTGAAAAATCCTTATGCTGGTCAGGGCCATGGTTTTTACCAGAATCCGAGCCAGCAGCCAAACTTTTCCTGGCAACCTAGTGCCAGTCAAACTCCAGGACCCTTTTTCCCAGGTTATCAACAACAACCCAAACTACCATTCTTGGCAACATTACACTTGCCAGATTTGATAAGGTTGTTAAATGATCCTATTTGTCATGATCCACGTTGGCCTTCTATGCCAACGAAGTTGCCTTCAGACATTCCAAAGTTCGAGGCCAAGCCTAACGAAGATCCAAGTGATCATGTGACTACCTTCCATATTTTGTGTTCATCTAACTCATTGAAAGATGACTCCGTACAGCTGCGATTGTTCCAATGCACTCTTATCGAGAGTGCCGCGAAATGGTACATCAAGCTCAATTGCTCAAGATACTCTTCTTTTGGTGAACTGGCAATGGCCTTACTTAACCATTTCCAGTTACCTGTGAGATACGACGTTGGAACAGAGTTGCTCGTCAATTTCGAACAGACAACAATGGACCATATCTCTGATCATATCCGAGAGTGGAGACGTCGGAAGAGTCTAATCAAAGTACCAGTCCCACCAACATTCCTACTTGAGTGGTTCCTTAAGTCTCTGGTCCCACAATTATCCAAAGACGTTGCAACATCCGGGGTTTTCTCCGAAGAAAATTCCATCATGAGGGCTCAACAGTTTGAGCTCATCTATTCTCAATCTGGTTTATTATACAACATCCTGTCGGATGCACCATGATCAATATTGGATAAAACTAGAAAAAGAGCTGGAAAACATGCCGATGGTATTGTTGGTTCAGTACAAACCAAGCCCACTGAGAAATTGACAAAACAATTGCAACAATTATCTATCCAACACTCAGCGGCTATCCAGACTACTGCTTTGGCTGTTCCTCCTACCCAAACGTCAGATGTACACTCCGTGTAGTCGACTAACCCAAAGGCCACCCAACAGCCTGAAGGGAAGAAAAAACAATGAAAGAAGGGTAAGGGGGATAAAAAACCCACTGATAATGCTGGCGGGGACACTACAGAAAAACGGAAGGCGAGGTATCCATGCAACTTGTGTGCGGAAGACCACCCGACCCATATTTGTCCTCAACTTGCAGAGGCCCAGAAGTTTGTCACACAGCAACAACAAGCAGTGTTGACTAATCCCTTTCAACATGGAAAAATTTAACTCATGCCTCTGCAAGCATGGAAGGGGGCAGTCAAGGACTCCCTCCGTTTTTGAACAACCCCACAAATGTATATATGGTGAAAGGTGATGCTTTTCTATCAACTAGAGCACATGTCTATAGTCAACCAAGCACTTCCGAGAAGGGAAAAGAAGCCGAACTCCCATCTCTTCCTCTACAGATTGAGAAGATGTTGGGAGAAACAATGACATGCATTCCAAAGGGTGCATTTAAGAAATATTCTCACAACCAAAACGCAAGGGCTGCCCAGAATTACTCTATGGTGGAGGATTTATCACAAACCCCTTGTGCGATGTCTGCTTTGGAGGTCCTCCAAAGTTGCCCTGCTCAGAGAAAGCCTTGTTAACTTCTTTGGGCTCTACTGAGACTTGTAATCTGGGTACCATCATGTTAGATACAACCGACTTAAAACCTCGTCTACCTTACCATATAGCATTTCAGATAGTAGTGGCTCATCCCACGAAAACTTTTACACGAAATATCTTCTGCACGGTGGTCGACGAGGGTGCCTCGACATGCGTTATGTCGTTAGCATGTTGGAAGGCCATTGGCCAACCCATTTTGTCTCCATCACCTACCCTCCTCACTGCTTTAGACAGTCGTTCATTCCGACCACATGGCATCATTCCTTCTTTCTCTGTGCAGTTAGGAGGGAAAACCATGTGTGTCAAAGTAGAGGTAGTCGATGCTCCCCTCGACTATAACCTCTTGTTAGGACAGAGTTGGACTTATGCTATGCAAGCTGTGGTTGCTACATTTTTTCGAGTCTTGTTGTTTCCACACGAGGGCCGAATAGTGACCATCGATCAACTATCTTTCTCTAGACCTGACCCAGCTTTGGGGGCATCCATGGTCCCCATGATTGATAATCCTCAACCAGGTGTCGTTAACGTAGGATTTGGTTTGTGCCCATCCTTGATGGGTACCTTCTATTACCCACCTCCTCATGATGACGTCAAATTTATATCTAATCACCATAAGGTTGAGATTTTTCAATTTTCTTCATTCCGCACGACTTACTTTGAGGATCCTTGGATTCTTCCTTCCCCATTAGCCACCATGGATGAGACAGGGCACTCTGGCATGTCCATGCCCTTGTTGGTCACTGAAGTCACGTACTCTTTAGTCCAGCAAGCTTCAGCTAACCCCGATCTGACTCCCGCACAAGAGTTAGATCCACTTCTAGAGCCTATTTGGGCACAGGGTTCTCTTGCTAACATCGATTCGATAGACTTAGTCTTGCCTTCTGATGAAGCAGTAATCGAAGCAATGACTATTCCGGACAAACCTTGGGAAGATATTCATCATAGATTATATTTCCTCCCAAAGTTAAGCTGAATCAAAGCAAGAGAATTCACCGTGACTATGACTGGAGATAGGTCTTGTCATACTAATCCCTTAGCTACACACAAGATCTATGCTGAGGGTAATATGGAAACCATTTTTGAAATGATACCTATCAATATCTCCAGAACCCCTGGCATCATAGAAAATGTTTTTGTCAGAGCATACATCTCCCCCGAGGAGATGCCAGGCATTGACCCACAAAGAGTCTATCATGAGCTACCTTTGTTATTTTTCAAGCTTGCTTTGAGATCCAAAAACAACATCCGGCGAGACTGCATTTATGCTTTTCAATCTCGTCTGGATTAACTGAGAAAAGTAACCATTATGGAGTCTTCTTTAAGTCCTTTTCAGACTCCTTAAAGATGAAAAGATTTTCGAGTGACCTTGTTTCTTCACACTTGTTAAATTGGTCCAGAAGAGCATTCCTTAAACAGGTCTTCTTTTAAGCCCTTTTTAGACCCTTTAAACATGAAAAGATTTCTGAGCGATCTTGTGACCTTTCACGCTCGTTAAAAGGAAATTTGAAGTCACGTCTGTCCGGTGGTAGTTTACCCCTTTTTCTATTCAGACGGTCAACTGTACGAACAAATGTATACTCTATCGAATTCCCATTCTTTAGAAGAGTATCCTTAGGTATAATTTTATTCCTTTTTCGGGCCTGAGGGACTAAATTTACGAAAAAGAAACCCCCATGGAGTCCATAGTTAAGCTCTTTTTAGACTCCCTAAAATTGAAAAGATCGTCGAGTGACCTTATTCTTTCACACTCGTTAAATTGGTCCAGAAGAATATTCCTGACGGAGTCCATAGTTAAGCTTTTTTCAGACTCCTTAAAAGTGAAAAAATAGCCGAGTGATCTTGTCCTTGTCAGACTTGTTAAAATGGTTTTGAATTGACGTCTAATCGGTGCTAGTTTATCCCTTTTTCGAACCGACTAGACTGTTGTCGAAAAAGGTACCCCAGTGGAGTCTCCTTTTATGCTTTTTCAGACTCTCTAAATATGAAAAACCACCGAGCTTACCTTGTCTGGGCTTGTTAAAACTTACATCGAAGGATGTTACTATTGTGTGTTCTATCAACCGCATTTTCATACCTTATCCATCATCCTTGTGACAGTTTGCTTCTGCGTTTTAACACCTTTGGCCGCCGGAGGATTTTTTCAGAGTATCATCTTACAAGAACATCAGTCTTGTCCTTATGCCTTGAGCTTGTTTGTTTTCAATACTCGTTCCTCCATTGTAATGTAAAATTCCTTTATTCTTTTTCAAAAATTATCCAAAAGAACAAAAAAATCAAATATACCCCAAAAAGAGGATGGGAAAAGTATTTTCTTTATTGGTAGCATAATGAGTCGCCCTTGGATAAAACACATCTGTCTATTTGATCATCAGAATATGGGATGTAGTACGACCTTAGGAAGATTTTTCTCGCTATACAGAGTTGTGTCCTCCACCATTTGGTTACTCTTCCAAACATATGGAGAGTTTGCATTGCCTCCTACTTCGTAGAGTTATGATTAACATATATGTTGCCTGAGTCTTATCACTTGTCATGTTATTATCCAAGGGAAGTTTTTCACTAAGCCTGAGTTGGACCCTCTACAATATGTCTCTTGTCCACATACCTGGCCATCCTGAATGTCCAATCAAGTCCTTGCTCGAAATCACTGAAGCCTTCAGTCCGATCATCAAGATTATCAAGTCCATAACTGACGAGTCGTCGAAGACCTTTGGGTAGTGCATTCGTACACTCATATTACACTCCTACCCGATTTTTAGAATATTTTGAAGTTGTTGCTCGAGCTTGAAGTACATCCATCAGGCCAAATCAGCTTCTGGAAGATGGGTACTCTATATGTATATCTTTCTGATTTCGAGATGTAGCTCCGCTGTGTATTATTTGTGGCTACTCTTTATAGTTATTTGACATGGATCTATAGTGTATTGATTGGTAGCCATGGTTCTATTTTAGCCTGAGCATGGGTATGCCCACCTCGGTGAGACATTTCTTATTTTGCATATGGCACCTCCTGGTTCCTGATCCTTGGGCTCACTCATTCAGCACATCAGTAAAGATTGGTAAAATATTGGTAATGTATTTCAACCATTAGATGCTCTTCTGACCTCACAGATTAGGGGGCATCTGTTATAACCCTAAATTGCACCACACATGCTTACCTAGCATCAAGCCAACTCATATCCCTTCTTTGCTAAAAACTACTGAACAACTCTTCTAAAAACTCCATTTTTAAAAGTACACGCTAGCTAGCCCACTACAACCCGCGTGTATGTAAAAGTACATGCTAGCAGGCCCACTACAGCCCGCGTGTACCTTCAGAATCATGAAAAAAAAGAAAGTTGCTGACGGGACAAAAAGCTATGGGTCAGTTAACTTAAACTCTCGGCCATGCATGGCCGAGGGTTCATCCAAAACCCTAGCTCCTTCTAGCCTATAAAAGAAGGGGTAGGGGTACCATTTGGAGGAGGAAGAATATAGCGAAGAAACTCTGCCCATTTTCCGAATCCATTGTCCCAGCCCTTTATCCTTTCCTCAAGCCAAAGGAGAATTAATGCAAAGCAGTTGGAGGACAGGAGAGGAGGATCCTAGGATCAGGATCAAGGAGCACTGGCTGGTCTCGAATTTGATTGTAAGTTGATTAATTTTTCAAATATTAAAAGAATACTTTTCCCATCCCAATGCATGAGTTATCTATGGTTTGTTTAATTTGTACTTAATTTCTAACCCTCAAGTAGAAACGTAGCATGCATGCATAGTTGTTTGTCTTGATTGCAGGTTATCTTTGGAAGGACCAGTGCAAGCAAGCGGGCCAAGCACAACAGAGGATCTATACTAAACATCAGTAACAAGGTTACTAGTTTCTTTCCATGCATGTATTGTGAAAGAGGGGTTTAAGTTTTGGGTGGTAGGATGAAAAGTAATTTATTTACTGTCAAAATATGCATGCAAGTATGACCCTAGTTTGCTAGTCCGTAGGGTATTTTTTCCAACAACATTAACCCATAGACAAAAGAAGGTGAGAATGTCCCCCAACCCAGCTCCCTCCTCCTCCTTTCTCAACTTTCGATCCACGAAGTGGGTTCAACTGAGAACAATGAGCACTCCCAACATGGGCTCAAAATAACTGCAACAAAAAGAAGAAGAGGGGACATTGAGCCCTCCAGGCTTCCAAACAATGCATCAAGGTGTCCTCAGGATCCACGGCACCAGTCCAATACCAACGTCAATGTGGTGTTGCCCACCAAAACGGCCCCTACGGTCACCTTAACCTGTAGACAAAGGAAGCCAAGAACATCCCCAACCGCACTCCCTCCTCCTTTCTCAATTTTCGGTCCATGAAGTGTGATCAGTCAAGAACAAAGGGCGCTCCCAACATGGGCTCAAAACAACCACAAAAAAAAGAAGAAGAGGGGATAGTGAACCCTCCAACCTTCTGAACAATGCATCAATATTTCCTCTGGATCCACAACACTAGTCTAATACCAGCGTCAATGTGGTGCTACCCGAAGAAACAACCCCTGCGACCACCTTAACCCGTAGACAAAAGAAGATGAGAATGTCCCCGAGCTCCCCTCCTCCACTTTCGCTCACACATAGCGGGATCACCAACAAACTCTCTCGACAAGGGTGGAAACAACCAACATAGAGAGGAAGAGGGAGGGAACAGTGAAACCCTCCAACCTTCCAAACTACACATCGAGGTGTCCTCAGGATCCACAGTGCTAGTCCTCAATAAGAGAAAATGTGGTGTTGCCCGCCTAAATGGCCCCTATGGAAAACCTTAATTCATAGACAATGCATGGCCAAAACAAGGTGGAAACATCCCCAAAACCTCCATCCCCTTTTTCCATACGAGATGCAAGGGAAAAACCAACAGCTCCGCACAAAAGCAGGCCACATTAATAATAAACCTCGAAGCCATCGCAGTCGAAGGGGACATGCACGTTGAAGAAATGCACACCCATAAGTTAGCCCCAAAAGGAGGCATTCCCCACACTGCCCAACAAAAAAGTGAGCACAGAAAAAGACTTCAGGAGGGAAAATGTTCCCAACCCAAAAAGATTTCCCGTTGTGTGCTCTTGAATGTATGTATGCATCTCCTTCAACAATGCCAACATGGAAAGAGTACAAGCACCACAACAAATTGGCATCCTAGAGTGCCAATCAATGAAAAGGAAAATCCCTCTCAGGGAGCCACAACAATCCCTCAAACTCCATGTACATAGAATGGAAAGGGGTTTTTCTTACAAGTGCCTCGCACAATGAGCATTGCCAACATTACCGCTCATGTGTTACTGAGCAGAGACGGGAAAAAACTGGATGTCGACCACCCTACAAATGACCCAAGGCCAATCTTCAGGCAGACCTGACAACCAGCTCGTTTCCCGCACCACATTTTGCACGAATGGAAAACCTCCACCGTCAACATGATAATAACGAGCCGAGAACCAACCAACCTTGAAAATGGGACTAGGCCAAATCTTCAGGTGGACCTGGTAGGTAGCTGCTTTTTATCACATCACCTCTGGAAAAAAAATGCCAATCCGACAAAACCAAAGGGCCTGTGACATGACTCATGTGCTACCAAGAATTTTTTTCTAAGCCATACAACAACATATTCAAGGCCCTGCAAGGAAGCCACAACAATCACTCAATCTCCATGAACCATGAAGAAGAGTTCTCATTCAAAGAACCTCCCAAGACGAGCTTCGCTACACTTACCATTCATGTGCTACCGAGCAACGTGATAAGAAGCCACAAATCGACTAACCCTGCAAATGGCCCTAGGCCAATATTTGGGTGGTGGACCCAATAGGCAGCTCCTTTTTATCACACCACCCTTTTCACGAAAGATGGAGCTTCACTACGCTTACCACTCATGTGCTACTGAGAAATGTGATAACAAGCTGAAACCAACTAACCCTGCAAATGGCCCTAGACCAATCTTCAGGCGGACCCAGTAGGCAGGCTCCTTTTTATCACATCACCCCTGGCACGAAATGCCGAAATCCAACAAAATCAAAGGGCCTGGGACATGACTCACGTGCTATACCAAGAAATTTTTGTTCTAAGCCATACAACAACAGATGCAAGGCCCCACAAGGAAGCCACAACAATCACTCAAACTCCACAACAAGTGAAGAAGAGTTCTCTTTCAAAGCACCTCCCAAGATGAGCTTCGCTACACTTACCGCTCATGTGCTACCAAGCAACATGATAACAAGCTGATAATCAATCAACTCTGCAAGTGGCATTAGGCCAATCTTTGGGTGGACCCAACATGCAGCTCCTTTTTATCACATCACCCCTTGCATGAAATGCTGAAATCCAACAAAACCGAAGATCCAACAACCCAACTTGCATGTTCCCAAGAATTTTCCAAATGCAAGGCCCTGCAAGGAAGCCACAACAATCACCCAAACTCTAGGATGAGTGGAGAAGAGTTCTCTTTCAAAGTGCCTCCCAATATTAGCTTCACCACCGCTTACCGCTCATGTGCTATCGAGCAATGTGTGATAACAAGTTGAAAACTGACCAACCTTGCAAATGGCCCTAGGCAAATTTTCGAGTGGACCCGGTAGGCAGCTCCATTTTATCACTCACATCACCCCTCGCACAAAATTCCAAATCCAACAAAACAAAACCAAAGAGTTGGGGACACATCTCATGTGGGGAAAAACTCGGGGTTCCCCAAAGGCAAGGCCAGGTGAGTTCGCAAGAGGGGCGCCCACTTGAGAAATCATAAAGAAAACAGGTTAGAGCGCACAGAGGCAATGCAAGGTCACAAGAGGGGCACCCAACCAAGAAAACTGAAGAACCAACGACACAGGTGTGGTGGGAGAAAAACTTGGGGTTTCCCGAATGCGCAAGGAAAAATTAGGGTTTCCAAAGGAAATGCAAGTCAAGTTGGAAAGAGGGGCACCTAAAGCCAAGCTGATTTGGCAAGAGGAGCGTCCAACCAACAAAACTGAAATAGCTGACGAAACAGGTGCAGTAGGTAAAAAAATTGGGGTTTCCAGAGGCCACGTAAGGCAAGTTGGCAAGAGGGGCATCCAAAACAGAGGCAAGTTGGCAAGAGGAGTGCCCAACCAACAAAACTGAAAGAGCCAGTGATAGAGGTGTGGTGGGGAAAAAAGTTGGGGTTTCCAGAGGCAACACAAGGCGATTTGGCGAAATGGGCACCTAAAACCGAGGTGAGTTGGAAATAGGAGCGCCCAACCAACAAAACTGAAAGAGCTAGCGACAGAGGTGCGGTGGGGAAAAAACTTGGGGTTTCCAGAGGGAACGCGAGGCAGTTGGCAAGAGGGGCACCCAAAACCAAGGTGAGTTGGCAAGAGGAGCACCAAACGAACAAAACCAAAGGGGGCGGCGATAAAGGTGCGGTGGGGAAAAAACTTGGGGTTTCTAGAGGGAACATGAGGGGAGTTGACGAAAGGGGCGCCCAAAACCAAGGCGAGTTGGCAAGAGGAGTGCCCAACCAACAAAATCGAATAAGTCGGCGACAGAGGTGCGGTGGGGAAAAAACTTGGAGTTTCCAGAGAAAACGCAAGGCGAGTTGGCGAAAGGGGTGCCCAAAACCAAGGTGAGTTGGCAAGAGGAGCACCCAACCAAAAAAATTGAAAGAGCCATCGACAGAGGTGCGGTGGGGAAAAAACTTGGGGTTTCTAGAGGGAACGCGAGGCAGTTGGAAAGAGGGGCTCCCAAAACCAAGGTGAGTTGGCAAGAGGAGCACCCAACCAACATAACCGAAGGAGGTGGTGACAGAGGTGTGGTGGGGAGAAAACTTGGGGTTTCCAGAGGGAACGCAAGGTGAGTTGGAGAAAGGGGTGCCCAAAACCAAGGCAGGTTGGCAAGAGGAGCGCCCAACCAACAAAACCAAAAGAGTCAGCGACAGAGGTGTGGTGGGGAGAAAACTTGGGGTTTCCAGAGGGAACACAAGGCGAGTTGGAAAAAGGGGCACCCACAACCAAGGCAGGTTGGAAAGAGGAGCGCCCAACCAACAAAACTGAAAGAGCTAGCGACAAAGGTGCGGTGGGGAGAAAAATTGGGGTTTCCAGAGGGAACGCAAGGCGAGTTGGCGAAAGGGGCACCCAAAACCAAGGCGGGTTGGCAAGAGGAGTGCCCAACCAACAAAACCGAAAGAGCCAGCAACAGAGGTGTGGTGGGGAGAAAACTTTGGGTTTCCAGAGGAAATGCAAGGCAAGTTGGTGAAAGGGGTGCCCAAAACCAAGGTGGGTTTTCAAGAGGAGCACCCAACCAACAAAACTGAAAGAGCCAGTGATAGAGGTGCAGTGGGGAAAAAACTTGGGGTTTCCAGAGGGAACGCAAGGCAAGTTGGTGAAAGGGCCATCCAAAACAAAGGTGAGTTGGCAAGAGGAGCACCCAACCAACAAAACCGAAAGAGACAGCGATAGAGGTGTGGTGGGGAAAAAACTTAGGGTTTCCAGAGGCAACGCAAGGCGAGTTGGCGAAAGGGGGACCCAGAACCAAGGCGAGTTGGCAAGAGGAGCACCCAACCAACAAAACCGAAAGAGCCAGCGACAAAGGTGTGGTGGGGAAAAAACTTGGGGTTTCCAGAGGCAACACAAGGTGAGTTGGTGAAATGGGTGCCCAGAACCAAGGTGGGTTGGCAAGAGGAGTGCCCAACCAACAAAACTGAAAGAGCTGGCGACAGAGGTGCGGTGGGGAAAAAACTTGGGGTTTCCAGAGGCAACGCAAGGCGAATTGGCGAAAGGCGTGCCCAAAACCAAGGTGGGTTGGCAAGAAGAGCGCCCAACCAACAAAATCGAAAGAGCCAGTGACAGAGGTGTGGTGGAGAAAAAACTTGGGGTTTCTAGAGGGAACTCAAGGTGAGTTGGCGAAAGGGGTGCCCAAAACCAAGGCGAGTTGGTAAGAGGAGTGCCCAACCAACAAAACCGAAAGAGCCAGCAACAGAGGTGCGGCGGGGGAAAAACTTGTTGTTTCCAGAGGAAACACAAGGTGATTTGGCGAAAGGGGCACCCAAAACCAAGGCGATTTGGCAAGAGGAGCACCCAACCAACAAAACTGAAAGAGCCAACGACAGAGGTGCGGTGGGGAAAAAACTTGGGATTTCCAAAGGGAACGCGAGGCAGTTGGCAAGAGGGACACCCAGAACCAAGGCGAGTTAGAAAGAGGAGCACCCAAACACAACACAAGGCAATCTCACAAGATGACCGCCCAAACGAAAAAATGATCCATAACGTGAACGACCACACAAGGGAGCACTAGGCTAAAAGATGAGCCGAAGGACGGATAACAACCAAATTTGGCTTGGAGATAGATTTTTTAATACGGCCTCACCAAGGTTGGGCGCCTGAATGCAACGCAAGGCGAGTCCGCAAGATGGGCGCCCAAACACAATGCAAGGCGAGTTCGCAAGATGGGCGCCCAAATGAAAAACTGATCCGCAATGAAAATGACCACACAAGGGAGGACTAGGCTAAAATACGAGTTGAAGGATGGATAAGAACAAATTTTGGCTTGGATTTAGATTTTTTAATACGGCCTCACCAAGGTTGGGTGCCCGAATGCAACACAAGGCGAGTTCACAGCATGGGCGCTCGAATACAACGCAAGGTGAATTTGCAACATGGGTGCCCAAATGCATGAAGCATCATAACGAAAATGCCCACACAAGGGAGAAATAGGCAAAAAGACGAGCCAGAGGATGGATAAGAACCAATTTTGTCTTGGAGGTAGATTTTTTAATACGGCCTCTCTAAGTTTGGGCGCCCAAATGCAATGCAAAGCAAGCTCACAATATGGGCACCCCACCAACAAAACCGAAGAGCCAGTGACACAACTCATGTGGGAAAAAATTTTGGGGTTTCCACAAGGCAAGGAAGGGCGAGTTGGAAAGGTGGGTGTGCAAAGGCAAGGTGAGTTGACAAGTTGGGCGTGCAAAGCTGAGGCGACTTGGAAAGATGGGCACCCACAAGGGGATTCATTGTGAAAGTGAGGCAGGGCACCCAAGCACGGTGAGAGGTGAGCTGGCAAGATGGGAGCCAAAACGGAACAAGAGTCGAGTTGGCAAGATGGGTGCCCCAACGCAACGCAAGGTGAGTTTGCAATATTTCCACCCAAATGCAACGCAACGCAAGTTGGCAAGGTGAGCGCCTCAATGCAAAGCAAGGTTGCTAGTACACAAGATGGATGCCCAAACGCAATGCAAGGCGAGTTCGCAAGATGGGTGCCCAAACGAAAAAATGATCCATAACGAAAACGACCACACAAGGGAGCACTAGGCTAAAAGACGAGTCAGAGGATGGATAAGAAACAATTTTGGCTTGGAGGTAGATTTTTTAATACGGCCTCACCAATGTTGGGCGCTCGAATGCAACGCAAGGTGAGTTCACAAGATGGGCGCCCAAACGAAAAAATGATCTGTAACGAAAATGACCACACAAGGGAGAACTAGGCTAAAAGACGAGCCAAAGGATGGATAAGAACCAATTTTGTCTTGGAGGTATATTTTTTAATACAGCCTCACCAAGGTTGGGCGCCCGAACGCAATGCAAGTTCACAACATGGGTGCCCATATGCGCGAAGAGCCGTAACGAAACGCACGAGAAGCATGGCCAAGGTTTGGCGACCAAGGGCAAGGCAAGGCGAGTTGGCAAGAGGGGCACCCAAACGCAATGCAAGGCCAGTTGGCAAGGTGGGCACCCAAATGCACGAAGAGCCGTAACGAAACGCACGAATGGCCATAACGAAACGCACGAAGAGTTGTAACAAAAACGACCACACAAGGGAGCACTAGGCTAAAAGACGAGCCCGAGGACGGATAAGAACAAATTTTGGCTTGGAGGTAGATTTTTTAATACGGCCTCACCAAGGTTGGGCATGCAAATGAAACGCAAGGCGAGTTCGCAACATGGGCGCCCATACGCACAAAGAGTCGTAACGAAATGCACGAGAAGCTTGGCCAAGGTTTGGCAACGAAGGGCAAGGTAAGGCGATTTGAGGGGCACCCAAATGTAATGCAAGGCCAGTTGGCAAGGTGGGCACCCAAACGCACGAAGAGCCATAACGAAGTGCACAAATGGCCATAACGAAACGCACGAAGAGCCGTAATGAAAACGACCACACAAGGGAGCACTAGGCAAAAAGACGAGCTGGAGGATGGATGTTATCACTGAAATTTCGTCAGCACGTGGTTACAAAAACTGAGCATCGTCAAATAGTGATGAAGTCATTCATGGACTTGAATTAATCTCACAGCATTCAAAAAGGGTAAAAAACTATACAAAGTACTGAAAAATTGAAGAGCGCTTTACAGAAGTTGGGTGCGCGCACACATGCGCAGAACAAGAACGTAGCATGCGCGCATACGCGCACGATGTGCGGTTGTTGGGGTAAAAAGTCGCGCACCTGCTAAACGGTGCATTTATTGAAGTGGTCGGCCTCCCAACCACTTATGGATCAGCTCCCAAGCCAATTTGACCCTCAAATTTGAGTTGAATCCGAATGGTAGGTTGGTCAAAGACCTAATAATGCCCTAAATGGCCTCTTTTCACACTACAAAGCAGTTACACAAAAGCCCAAAGCAATGCTATAAAAATCCATGAATGCACCTCATTTTCTCAAGAAATTTCAAGTAATGTTATGCTTCCTATATTTTTTTAAGGACTCAATCCTTGACAAGAGCACTTTGACACCATTTCATTGAGTAATCCACCTCTCCATTGAGTGGATTTGCAAGGAGTTCTTTCACCACCATTTTCATTTTTCTTGTTGTAAGGAGAGCAAGCTTGTGAGGGTCCAAGAGCCTTCCCTTGGAGGAAGAAGGGACTCATAGTCCCCTTTCTTCTTGGTGCTTTGATTTCATCAATAGATTAGCCTAAAAACATTGGTAACATGGGTCCTTTTGTGTTTGTTATCTCTATGTCCTTATGCTTATGATTTTCTTTTGTATTAGTTTAATTCTTGCTTATAGTTTTGTTTTTCTTTCTATAACTCTTTCCTCTACAGCTGTCATGCCTAGCAAGACCCAACTAGGCATGCAAGAACCTCTTATTTTCTCACCAAGGTGACGAAAAGGGTGCAACATATTGGCGACTCAACTGGGGAAAGGTATCAAATTCCTCCCTCATTTGGGTTTATTTTGCTCTTCTTTTAGTTTGATTAACTTGCAGGTGCACAAACCGGCCTAGGTCGACCTGCCAACCATCCAATTCAGAGGAGAATTGAGAAAAATCCATCTGGATTTTTCTTTCTCGGTCGTTTGTCACAGGTGCGTGGGTATTATACCCCACAGACGTGCATCGGGCATGCATGCGCTTAAGTCAGATCCTTTCTCTGCACGCATGCGCTTTCTCACTCATCTCTGTTCACGCACCTGTGCTCTCTGTGCCTCTCTCTGCACAAGAGGCCACGCATTTAAGCAAAATTTCACATTGTAAGTTGTTGGGATGTGGGGAAGGCTAGTTACCTTCTTAAAATTGATGTCAAGCATGCTCTAAACACTACACCACACTTAGTCCCCTCATCATATAAAGGGGTTAAGCCAAACATGCATAGGCACTTAGGAGGATAAAAATCAATTTCCCTTATTTGCTTTTTTCCACATGGATGGCTTGTTTTGACTTACAATCTAAGGTGAAAATCAATTTTAATCACATCTAAACTTACATTGGGACTAGAATCTAAATTGCAATCGCTTAGTATGCTCTTCTCTCACGCATTCAAGTGACCTTGAGAATCAGAAAAAGATTGTAAAACAATTTCATCTCCCTTAACAAAGTTTAAAACCTTTAGGAGAGGACAACGACCCTTCTTGGGACCCCTCTTAGTTTTATTTTTCCAACATATCTTAATATTGTAATGGGCCCATACATGCCCACATGCTACAAAGATAGGATAGTGTTCGAAATTGTTGCTTTCTTAGATCAAAACACTAGGAGAGTTTAAAGGTTGGTAACGGGCCCATACATGCCCACATGTTCAATCTAGGATAGTTTCATGCTTTTTCTAGATTACCTCACAATAGGGAGTTAAAAGATATTAACAGACCCACATGTCCACATGCTAGCTTCCTAGGGCTTTTGAATTACGCAAGGTTGTACCAAAGACACTTAGTTAATTAGGTAATCAAACTCTTGTAAGGACCAAGCGAAGTCCACATGAAGCAAGGTGACACCTAATTCACTGAAACTTGGCACACTTTCACTCACACACAAAAGTCAGTCATCACTCACATAGCTTCTTCTTGAAATGTGGAGGTCCAAGTAAGTTTCCTCCAATAAGGGATTCCGAAAATACCCCATCCTTTCTTGATAAGACTATCCACTCCCATTTTTAAATCAACGAGGTTGGTTTACACCCCCAACCTCACAAAACAACTTCATCTAAAATGTTTCTAAAAACTCACTAAATTTTCCTCCATGGGAGGTGCCAAAATAATTTTTTTAGTCTAGGTAGGATTTCAGGGATAGGCATCCAAATAACTCCCCGTTATCTAGTTCTCACATTGTCGAAACATAGAGGTTGTCAAATAGGGAACTTAAAATCCTCCAAGTCAAGTGTTCCAATCACCATAAGTCAGGGAGATACCCGTGAAGGGTTGAAGGCCGAGGTCCGGTTGTTCTGTGCGTCCCCCCTTGAGGCACCCACCTCTTGGACAGGATCCAGCCTGTGACCCATTTCTTAGGCCGAAAATCTAAATGTCACACTTTGACTGAGGTACCTAGTGACCAAATTTAGGACATCTACCCAGGTGGCAATTGTGGGCTGCAATTGCACCTTGATTGGATTTTGTGTGGCTATTGGGAAATATCGCTATCACTTTCAGGATATGCCCCC
This sequence comes from Picea engelmannii, assembly GCA_009831015.1. Classification (NCBI taxonomy): domain Eukaryota; kingdom Viridiplantae; phylum Streptophyta; class Pinopsida; order Pinales; family Pinaceae; genus Picea; species Picea engelmannii. The sequence goes on along the minus strand of ML781188.1, from coordinate 71,374 downwards.
TTTACCCCTCATTATAACCAGTTATTTCATCCTTCACTAGTGTCTCTTCCGGTGACTTCAGACCCCACTGTTGAGTACTATTGGAAGGTCCAATGCTATTTGAGAGGAAGGACATTACGTCTTCTAGGACACGATCATTTGCTTTCTTTTGATTCCCCCACGTGGAAAAAACCCACTTGCCCACATATATGCTTCTTTCTCATGTTATGTATGATGCACATCTGATTACAGTTTGATTTGGATATATATATTGTGTGTAAACATTCAACGCAAAGGCTCTTGTTTCTATATATTTCTCTCACCACTTTTTGCACATATTCACACAGCTAGTCTGACATCATAGGGGAACCACAGAACCCCTGTTGTTCACGACGCTTGCTAAACCTCCCTCCTATCTTAGGGGGAGTATCTAGTCGTGCCCGCTCATCAACACCTCCTTCACACACTCCTGTGAGTGCTACTATCTTAGGATCAACTTTGCTTGGTTCTACGTTACTTGGGTCAACTTCCCAAGGTCATCCATTTACTCGCTCTCCTTTACATGGAAGCGGGGGACCCACTTCCTCTCAAGGAAGGAGCACCAACCCACCTAGTCCCCACCAAAGGTTAGGTTCACAACACATAATGGCTGGAGCTAATCCTCCCCCCCCCGCTACAGATGCCATATTTTGCCTCTCTCAACATACCGGATCTCACCAAACTCACCAATGATCCTATATTGCATGATGCCACATGGCCGACAATGCCAACAAAAATTCCTTCAGACATACCAAAGTTTGAAGGGAAGGCAGGTGATGACCCTGCCAACCACGTCATGACCTTTCATCTATGGTGTTCTTCCAATAGCATTATGGATGATTCCATCAGACTACGATTATTTCAACGCACACTCACTGGCCCATCAGCTAAATGGTATGTCGAAGAAAAATCAGGGTCCCACGCGACCTTTGAGTCATTGGCCAAAGCATTCTTGACCTTCTTCCAATTACCCATCTGCCATGACAATGGTCTAGAACTACTGTCTAACTTCGAAAAAACCTCAACCACACACATTGCTGACCACATTCATGAGTGGCGTAGGTGACGTAGTTTGTGTAAAGCAGAAACCACCAAGCAACAATGTCTCGACTGATTTCTTAGATAACTTGTTTCTCTCCTTGGAAAGGATGTAGCTTCCACCTTCCCGCAATCTGAAGAGGAAGCCATCAGTAAGGCCCAACAGTATGACCTCATCTATGCATAGTCAAGGTACTTATACACGGTACTTCTTGATCTTCCAAAACCTGTGCCATTTGGCCAAGACAAACCTGGGATGTCTCACTCAACAGATGGACTAATAGGTGCCACCACACACCATGGTCCACAAACCCAACCACCACCGATGTACAGGACACCTCAATACCCGCCAGCATATGGGGGCACTCCTTATTACCCCCCACATCCTTATCAACAGCCATATCCTATTGCTATACCCCCACCCATTAGTGGACCACCGTCGACACCTCCCATACATCCATCTATTCCCATAAACAATGTTACTCCCTCAACATCAGCTTATAGTACTAGTGAAAGCACTACGCCTTCCTATGTACCTTATGGATTGGTACCACCAAAAAATCCATACTTCCCATTTCTTGCTCATCCATCGAACAATGCCAAGAAGAAAGGACGGAACAGGAATAACAATAACCCAAGTCAAGGAGGGAATCAACCCCCACAACACCAACCCACTGGGGGAAACCAGAACCAAGGGAACCAAAACCCTTAAGGGGGAAATAATAACAAATGCCAAGGGAGAAATAATGTTAAAACAAACTTCCCTTGTGCCCTTTGTGGTGAGTTTGGTCATTACACTCACCACTGCCCCCAGATCGTTGATTTCAAATGGTTGAAAGACTCTGGTAGTCTTCCCCATTCTCCTGCACAACCTGCCCCTCAGCAGGCACCACAACAATATGTGCAACAACCCCCTCCCACCGTACTGCAAAATCCTATTCCACATCAAGGTGTGATAAACACCCAACTGGACACACAACATCCCCCACCTCAGGTAGGCCAATACCAAAACCCCAACAATCTAGCAGAGCATACAATCCTCCTCACCAGTGAGGAAGAAATCCTGTTGCAAACACATAATCGTCAGTATCATACACCAACTGAGTCTACTCCCATCTCTCCAGAGACAAACCCTGCACTGACGGGGCCCCCGTTGGTGATCCCTCGCCCTTATTCCGAACCACCACTACGCATCCCTCGCATCCCCTTGCGTAGGAATGTCCACAACCCACAGGCTAGGGCAACTCATAACTATATCTTGGTAGATGACTTAGCACAATCCACGGCTGCCATGTCAGTCTTGGAAGTCCTCCAGACTTGTCCTACACAGTGGAAATCACTACTTTCCGCCTTGGGTGCAGTCGATCTTGCGGATACTCGACTCATCACCTTTGATCTTGACAGCGGCAAACCTCATCTTCCCGCCTTGATTGCTTTTCAAATACCAGTAAAAATATGAAACATCACAGTTCATCGATGTATCATCGATGAAGGTGCATCCACATGCATTATGTCCAAAACAGTATGGCAGAAACTTGGTTCCCCAGAACTCATACCCTCCACCATCACATTACGAGCTTATGATGGACGACCATCCTCTCCTGAAGGGCTCTTTCAAAATATACCCATCAAACTCGGGGGCAAGACTATTCTCATTGACATAGAAGTTATCGATGCACCACTCGATTATAATATCATGTTCGGCCGTAGCTACATGTACGCTATGAAGGCAGTAGCATCTTCCGTCTTTCGGATAATGATGTTCCCCCATAATGGGAAGATCGTTACCATTGACCAAGTCTCACATTATGAGACTAACCCATCTGCTAACCTCGATAACATTCTTCCTCTCATCCACACCAACCAAGATTCATATCCACTCGTCGAGATGGGTCCTAGGATTTTTAAAGATCTATCCTTGTTAGGGATGTACCATGGAGCACCACCACTCCTTCATCCTGCTAATCACGTATGCGTCATCTCATCTAACTGAACTCACACAGAGGATGATCTTCCTCCTCATGAGGCTTCAGTCATTCCTGACATCCTAATAGTTGCAAAACCACTCCTGCTAGAGCCTCCTGCGCACTCATCAACCCCAACAGTCCATGAATCCACATCCCCTCAGGGGCATAGTCCCGTTTGGGAGACAGTTCCCCAACCCCTCACTCAAATTCCCTTCTTTTACCCTCCACCAGGTATAGAAGCTTTTCAGGTAGCTACAATGCTCACACTACTTAATATGGTGTTAGCAATCCCAGTATGGTATTTACACCCACCTGAGATGGTCCCTCGACCATCCCTTCCCCCACAAGAAGGCCTCCCCATGACGATTCTCGTCCTTACCCCCACTACCCCCATACTCACTAACTCCCCTACTACAGCTGGGGGCAGGAGAAAGAAGAAGGAGCCCACCGCTCCCCTTCCTCCATGCATCCCACCACCTTGCGCACTATGTGAGAAAGAGGGCCACCAAACCAACAATTTTCCATCACTACCTGAATTACAGAATTGAATTCCCCCCAATCAAACTCCCACAACACCCGTCAATACTGTTAGTTCCACTACTACCACCAACCCTTCCAGTAGTAAAGGGTTGAGGACCAAATATGCTTGTGCTATCTGTTCCAAGTACGGCCATTATACCCATCATTGCCTAGCACTGCCATGCTTTCAACAGACATTAGTCGCCGTACGCCAAAATTTCCAGAACAACCCACGCCCTGCTATGTCCTCTTCAACAAACATTACTGACATTCGTTATGTCACCACTTCAGTCAATGAATGTTTGAGATGCCCTTGCTCTCTCTGTGATTCATTAGCTCATTTTACATACCAGTGTCCTATGACCCTTGAATATAGGCAACATCAATTGGCCCTGCTTCACCAACCCGCAGAGGCAATAATTGACATTACCTCGTCACTAGAGGATCTCCATGTCATTTCTCCTGAACCCGAGGCACTCCTAGGACCTCCTTGGTTCTTAGATGACGTATCTGAGGATTTACCCCGTAACCCCCCCAACTCTCCTACACATCCCCCTATGAACACTCTCCACCCAACCACCACGGGTACCCCTCAGTACTTCAATATATGGTTCATGTCGAGTGAACCCTCACCCTCCCTTAGCATTGCTTCCCCTGCTTCTCCATCAGGGGGCAACCACACTATCACCAAGATCACTCCTCATGACCCCTTATATTCTCGTTGTTTCCAATGTGACAAGGAAATAATGGAAGATCTAAACCACTCAGACTCACCCTAGGATGCGCTACATCACCGCGCACTCTTCTCTCCACAGGACACCCCCATGCCTCCTAACCAAAACCCCATTTACGTGGTCAAAACCAAAGATTTTATCCCAATTGGGCCTATGGATTGGTTCAACAATCCCATTCCTGCCCCTGATGCTTTTGAAGAAGGTAATATGTCCAACATTTCCCCCACCATCAAAATCAACATTTCCATTAAAAATGGCTTCGTCGAAGAAATCATCATTAGAGCTGCTTGCACTCCTCAGGAAATCGCCGCATATAAAGCCCTCTTACAGGAATATAGGGATATTTTCTCTTGGTAATACATGGAAATGCCTAGCCTCGATCCCTCTATTGTCAAGAACTGCATCGACACCTGGCCTGACATCACACCAATTTGCCAGAAACAGCGACCGCTACACCCATCCAAAGTTGCGGCTATCAAAGCCGAAATTGACAAATTACGCACTGTCGGGTTTATTTATCCCATCGCTTATACTTCATGGGTTTCAAAACCTGTACCCATCGAAAAAACACAGGGCACTATCCGCATTTGCACAAACTTTCGCGATCTCAATAAATCATGTCCCAAAGACAACTTTCCAACGCCTTTCATCGATCAAATTATCGACGACTGCGCCGACCACGAGGCTCTCTCCTTTATGGATGGATTCTCTGGCTATAACCAAATTCAAATCCACCTAGCCGATCAGTATAAAATCGCATTCATTACCCCGTGGGGTACTTTTTCATATCATGTCATGCCTTTCAACTTAAAAAATGCTGGAGCAACTTTCCAGCAGGCGATGACATACATCTTTCACGATCTGGCTGAAATCATCCTCGCCTACTTGGACAACCTCACAGCTCGATCCAAGAAACGCACCCAGCATCTCAATGATTTACGCATCATCTTTCAATGGTGTCATCAGTACAACATCCGCTTGAATCCTCTCAAGTGTGTGTTCTACGTCACCGTAGGGCACCTCCTCGGTTTTATTGTTTCCCAAAGCGGTATTACCATGGACCCCCTCAAAGTCAAAGCTATCATCGAAATTCCACCTCCCCGGAATTTACGACAACTTCAGAGTCTACAGAGAAAAGCTAACTTTATTAAACACTTTGTTCCTGATTACTCCATATGCGCACAAAGTTTCCTCCGCTTACTACGTCATGACATCCCTTTTCACTGGAACGACTATGCCCAACAGTCATTTGACGATCTTAAAGAAGTGCTTTCAAATGCACCTCTAATTAGTGCACCTGATTATAATTGCGACTACATTCTCTATGTATCAGCCTGAGTTGTATCAGTAGCCAATGTCCTCATCCAACTTGGAGATGACAATCATGAACACATCATCTATTACGTTAGTAAGAACCTCTCAGGGCCACCCTTGAAGTATAAACATGAGGAGAAACTTGCTCTTGCAGTTGTCCTTGCAATCCAGAAACTACGCCATTAAATTTTGCTTCGCACCACCAAGGTCGTCGCAGATTCCAACCCTATGCAGTACTTACTCATCCGTCACCAAGTTAACGGGAAATTCGCTCGATGGATCATTATCCTCCAGGAATACGACTTTGAGTTCTCAACACCTAAGAGTAAGAAGGCCCTCGTTCTCGCCGAACTTGTCACGACTCTCCCCTCTGACACCACCAGTGCCCCCGTCAATACCGACTTTCCCGAAAAACATCTCTTTTATATCACTTCAGATGATCCTTCGTACGACGACCTCCTCGTCTACCTCCGAACTCACAAGTTTGGTAACCACCTTTCACGAAATGATCGACGACGTATTCGCCATCAGGCCCCCCGCTATCTCCTCATTGGAGACATCCTATACCGACGGGGTGTTGACACCATTCTTCGTCGTTGCTTAACTATTGACGAGGCCGACAGAGTCTTAAATGACTACCATAGCGGCGCATTTGGGGGCCATCTTTTGGGTATATCCACTGCTCAAAATATTATCCGAGCCGGTTACTTTTGGCCTACCTTATTTCATGATTGCATTCATGCCGTGAAATGATGTGAGCAATGTCAGCTCTATGCCAACAAAGCCCGAGATCCCTCCACTCTTCTTCACCCTGTCATTATGGCCGGCCCTTTTTGTAAATGGGGCATTGACTTTATGACTTGTAATCCCCCCTCCAGCAATGGTCACAAATATATTGTTGTCGCCGTTGATTACTTCACCAAATGGGCCGAAGCTATGCCCACTTTCAACAACACCGTTGACACTACAACGCGCTTTTTCTTTAACCACGTCATATCCCGTTTTGGAGTACCACTCCAACTCGTTTCCGACCATGGGAAACACTTTGAGAATGAGATCTTCGTCGAACTCTCATCTCGGTTAGGCTTCTCTCACGAGTTTTCCTCACCATATTACCCTCAATCAAACAGATAGGTTGAGGCAGTTAACAAAGTCCTCAAGACCATGTTACAACGCATGGTTAATAAACATAAAACCAATTGGCATCATATGTTATTTTCTGCGCTATGGGCTTATCGAACGGTGGTGAAAACTGCTACTGGTTTCACACCATTCCATTTAGTCCATGGGGTCGAGGAAACTCTTCCCATCGAGTGAGAAATTCCCACCTTACGCACCACAATTGAGCTATTACCTGACACTGCTCCAATGGAGCAGCGCTTGCTGAACTTGGATTCTCTGGATGAAGATCATCGATCTTCCTTACAGAACAATGAGGCAGCTAAAAAACGATCCAAGGCTACCTTTGATCGCCATGTCAACCTTCGATCATTTCGCGAAGGCGACCTCGTCCTGGCTTATGATATCGCTCATGATACCTTTGGCCATGGAAAATTCGAATCACTTTGGCATGGCCCTTACATTATCCAACATTGCCTCACCAAAGGCGCATATATCATAGCCTCTCTTGAAGGCCTCTCTCTCAAAGAACCCGTCAACGGGTTGTATCTCAAGAAATTTTATGCTTAAAAATAGTCATTTTACTTTAGGTTATTTCTTTTTTAGTGTTTTTTAATCTTTTTCTCCTCCCCTCTCGTCTAAACTATCCTTTGTACTATTGACAGATGCTTCCTCCACCAGCCTACCACATTGGTTATGCCGACGGTGCCAGTCGTTGGACACAAAATCTCACTTCAGCCGCTTGGGCTCTCTACACCCCCTCACATGACATGCTACATTCAAGTGGCATATGTTTGGGGCCAGCCACCAACAACCAAGCTGAATACACTACAGTCATCGGCCTCTTGGCCAATGCCCAGCATCATCATGTTCGTCACCTTAGCGTCTTCCTCGACTCTCAACTAGTCGTTCTCCAGCTCAACAATGTGTACCGTGTACGCGATCCATGCCTCTTTCGCAAATACCTACAGGTTAGGTTGATATCTCGACATTTTGATTCCATTACATTTACACATATTCCATGACAATTGAATCAAACAACAGATCAAATAGCTAACATGGTGTTAGATTGGCATATATCACATCAAGCTACACATACATAAACATATCATGAAAACTTGTCACAACATATATATAGAATAGACACTAGCAAACTCATCAACAAAAAACACATGTAGACACCAGATGGATCTCAAAATGTGTATACTCATGTATATATAAAGGCCCATCAGGCCATCCAAATGTTTACATACAAAAATACATGTATCCACAGGCCAATGCAGCACCTCGGTACAAAAAATGGGCTCACCAGCCTATATACAACAAAAACAAAGATGTACATCATACACTACTCAGGGTGCCTCTATCGCACCACCACCTTCTCCTCCCTCAGGAGGAGGTGGTGGCCCACCACCACCTGCCCCAGGCAGTGGTGGAGGACCACCCATAGGACCCCCCTGCCCCAGTGGCAGGCGTCCACTCATCATAGAAGCAAGCACTGTTGCTCGCCTCACTATGGCCCGCCATGGTGGCGGTACCCCTACACACTACTCCAGGAAACTCTCATCCTGGATGCGCATCCACATGCCCTCAGGCACATCTTGTAGAACTGTCTCCAGACGATGGTGTATGCCAACATAATCCACTCTGGCCACCGCCGGAGGAGCATGTGATGGCCCCGCACCAGGGTCATCGTACCGACGCCTCCTCACTGCGCGCTCCGGCTCAGCTGGTCGTCCTGCGGCACCCTCCCGCCAACGCCTCTCTCCCTGTGGTAGTCTCTCTGGCTCTTGACGAGTCGACACTCTCTGCATCTCTACCTCATGCCCGCGAGGTGCCACATCTACGCATACAAAAAACAACAACAACAGATAGTATCAGCATCTATATCATATACATATGGACTGATATCTCAAAAAGAAAACATAAATAAAAAACATACCAACATACTACACATACCTCGATGGTCAAAAACCTCCCCAGGAGGTAGCACCATGTCCAGGTCACCCCAGAAGTCCACTCCAGCATAAGGGTACTGGAGTATCACTTGTGGCATCTACCACCATATCCGTGTCACCTCTGCCGAAAAGAAGTGGCCACCTTCGCCACCACTGTGGAGAACCAAAATTGTCAACCACCACCTCAATCGCAGCTCTCGTGCCCCTGGCATCTCCAGCAGAACCCTCTGGCACAGCATCGGCACCCTCTCTAAAAACTTGGACACTAAGATGGACCTGAAAACAAACTCTCCTCCATCTATGGACCGACAGTGGTCCAAATGTGCCACCATCCTAGCATGGAGCATCAGCCCCCAAGCGAACTGCTCGTCGACCACCACTCTCTCCAGCACCAACAGCTAGCCACCACTAATCCTCTGGGTCGCAAGTGACCCATATATCCGAACAATCATCATCGCTATACAATGATGGGCCAGGGAGTCTATCGCACCGATACTCACCACCGTCCCAGACATAAAGTCCCGACCTGAGCAGTATCTTTGGCCAATATCGATCAGCGAAATGGTCCTGGGCAACACCGGCTCCGCCGGTAGGGGTGTTCCCCGAAAGGGGAGCCCTTCCAGAAAATAAATATCCTCCACCGTGGTGAAGGGGATCTACTCTCCTCATACGAGGAAGTAGTGTAGCTTCAAACTCCACATCTGAATCAGGAACTGCAACAAATACTCATGTGCCCATATCAACGGGCACTCAAAAAACTTTAGCAATCCATAGGTTGCCAAAGTTGCACGCACGCCAGGCCCCTCAATGGCCATGGCGTCTCACAGCTGGGCCCAGTCTCGCTCTCGCCACCGCACTGGCATCATCACCATGGTCCACCTATAGACAACACAACGTCTTCTATCAACTCATGCAACCCTCAACAACATAAAAAAAGACTATTTTTCCCCTTCAAACTCACCTCCTAGGTGCGATTTTTATTACCCACAGGTGTGCACACATGCGTGCCTTTTCATTACACAGGCGTGCATATATTCTCACCTGTTCATTACACATCCATGCACATAGGAAAACATGTGCACTGCACAGGTGCGCATCAGTGCGCACCTGTTCGCTTCACAGACGCGCCCCTATGCACGCCTGTTCACCCTACAGATGCGCATAGGTGCGCGCCTGTCACACCCACAGGCGCGCACTGGTGCGTGCCTGTTCAACTCACAGGTGCACCCTTTGGGTGCACCTTAAATTATCCCTACCGCACACACATGCACATATATTCGGTGTACAGGCGTGCACGTATGTGCACCTATCACCGAATCGTCCGTGCATGTGGGGCCCAAACCTCCTAAAACCCTCTGTACGACCCTCTGTACAACTCCTGCCCAAAAATTGAAAACCTATTTCTATGCAGGATGATCAGACCACTAACCTGATACTTGCAAAACATTGATCAGATGCTTCGTCCTCCCCAAATCTCCAAATCTCCTTTGCAAACTGCTATCCAGTCACTATTGCAGCAGGTACAAATGAGGTGGCAATGTGGGCCCTACAGCTATATATAGGCCTTTTTTCCAAACTTCCACTGACCATTCCGGGAGCCCAAGGTGTCCATTTTTCAAACCATCTTCAGCCATGGGATCAACATCCCACCACCTACATCACAGCTATCCCTGGGTCACTTTTCATCCTGAGCCCCCGGGGCACCTTTTTTCATATCATGGTCAGGTACACATGCGCATTGTCACATTTATCTAATACATGCTCATATCTTTGATTCTCTTCAGATATTGTTCACTTTGGGTATTTGTTTCTCATATGTGCAGGTACTTTCTCCTCATCCCTCGGCATCACCCCTTCATGTATATACTCAGCACTGGCATGTAGTCTTTCCTACTGTATTGCACTTTCATTTCCAGTCACACCCTTTGATGTTTACCTCTAGGATCTCCATTCCCGGCTCTGCAGTACCCACGCCTCCATTTGCATCATCGGTACTGTTACCCAGTAGCATTCTAATGCACACGAGTTGTCCCATTCATAGCACCCTTTGCCACTTTTTGACACTCATGTTGTTCTTCATTACCCTTTAGGGATGGGAGTCCTGATAGTCTTTCATCATGTTGTGAATCAACCACATACTTCTTCTCCTCATTTTGCTAGCTTTCCATATGGACTCCCAGATTATCTCTTTACGGTTCTATTTTTTACCTGCACCTCCACAGTATAATGAACCCTTCATTTCATCCACCATCAGTTTGCCCATCTGCGAACCTATCTTCATTTCACCTACCTCATACAGAAACTCACCAATAGGGCCCCCACCCTTCATCATTTTTCCAAGAAAATTTTGCCCTCCCTGGGGCACTCATTTCACATTGGGGCACCCTTTTCTGTATTTGTACATTTTTTCCCCAAATGATTCGTTATTTATTGTACAAACACCTTTATTTTCAGTCATTTCATTATCCTTTTTTTGTCATCACCGTTGGTGACCTGCTTCCCTTCTTTTGGCCAAATGAAACCCATGTCACCCTTGGTTGGAGCATCACTTATCATCTACCCTGGCCGACATCATCCACATATTCAGAGTACCCCACAGGTCACTTACCTCTACCCTCTGCAGTTGTTCACTTTGTCCCGCCTCTGGCACAACTCATCCCCGGTCTTGTCGTCCCCTTGACACTCGACCTCGTTACATGGTTGCAGCCACTTTTTATCTCATACATCCTCCAACCAAGGGCAGTCTTAGTCTTCCCACTTTTTGACTTCATCCATGTACCTCTGCCACTTCCTCACCTCAGTAGATTCCACAAAGTCCTTTTCTTCTGGGAGTCACGTTCCCCTTTTGTCGACATCAACACAATTTTTCTAGAAGGGTGACAGTATCTTGATTCTCATTCTCCATTTAATGAGAGATCTCGGATGGCACAGGGGGAAACACCATTTCTCCCTGCTGTCGTTGGCCCCCATAACATTTGATGCCAACACTTTCTCATGTTCTGGTGGGTCTTACTTTGCGACTATTGCAGTTATTTCTATCATTTACTGAAGACCTCTGAACTTGGTAGGGCCATCAATGCCTGCATCATCGACGATACTTATTTCTGCGATCATTTCCTATTATTCAGAGTATGTTCCTTTGCAGAATTGTCTTCTTCCTTTCTCATCACTGCCCCCGAGGGCGCTGCAGTTGTCTACACCAACACTTCAGTCATATTTTTTCAGGGTTACATCACACGAGCATGGGGCATGCCCACCTCGTTTGTACACAGTTGTATATTTTACACACCTTATGGAAGGGCGGGTCCTACCGGTTCCTTTCTCCTCCAAAGGATTGCTCTGAATGATCCCACTATTGCTCTATCTTACAACAACATTCTCAGTAGAAGAAACATTGATGGATTTCGGCTATACATATGCTCCTAACCTCATCCATCATGGGGCATCTGTTATCACTAAAATTTCGTCAGCACGTGGTTATAAGAACTCAACATCGTCAAACAGTGATGAAGTCATTCATGGACTTGAATTAATCTCACAGTATTCAAAAAGGGAAAAAAACTATACAAAGTAGTGAAAAATTGAAGAGCGCTTTACAGAAGTTGGGCGTGCGTGCACATGCGCGGAACAAGAATGTAGCATGCGCGCATACGCGCACGATGCGCGGCTGTTGGCGCAAAAAGCCATGCACCTGCTAAACGATGCTTTTATTTAAGTGGTCGGCCTCCCAACCACTTATGGATCAGCTCCCAAGTTGATTTGACCCTCAAATCTGAGCTGAATCTGAATGGTAGGCTGGTCAAAGACCTAATAATGCCCTAAATGGCCTCTTTTCACACTACAAAGTAGTTACACAAAAGCCCAAAACAATGCTATAAAAAGCCATGAATGCACCTCATTTTCTCAAGGAATTTCAAGTAATGTTATGTTGCCTATATTGTTTTAAAGACTCAATCCTTGATAAGAGCACTTTGGCACCATTTCATTGAGCAATCCACCTCTCCATTGAGTGGATTTGCAAGGAGTTCTTTCACCACCATTTTCATTTTTCTTGTTGTAAGGAGAGAAATCTTGTGAGGGTCCAAGAGCCTTCCCTTGGAGGAAGAAGGGACTCATAGTCCCCTTTCTTCTTGGTGCTTTGATTTCATCAATAGATCAGCCTAAAAACATTGGTGACATGGGTCTTTTTGTGTTTTTTATCTCTATGTCCTTATGCTTATGATTTTCTTTTGTATTAGTTTAATTCTTGCTTATAGTTTTGTTTTTCTTTCTCTAACTCTTTCCTCTACAGTTGTCCTACCCAGCAAGACCCAACTGGGCATGCAAGCACCTCTTATTTTCTCACCAAGGTGACAAAAAGGGTGCAACAATGGATAAGAACCAATTTTGGCTTGGAGGTAGATTTTTTAATATGGCCTCACCAAGGTTGGGCACCCAAACACAAGGCAAGGCGAGTTCACAATATGGGCATCTGAATGCAACGCAAGGCGATTTCACAACATGGGCGCCCAAACGCACGAAAAGTCGTAATGAAACGCACGAGAAGCCTGGCCAAGGTTGGGTGACCAAGGGAAAGGCAAGGTAAGTTGGCAAGAGGGGAACCCAAATGCAATGCAAGGCCAGGTGGCAAGATGGGTTCCCAAACGCATGAAGAGTCGTAACAAAATGCATGAAAAGCCATAGTGAAATGCATGAAGAGCCGTAACAAAAATGACCACATAAGGGAGCACTATGTAAAAAGACGAGCTAGAGGATGGATAAGAACCAATTTTGGCTTGGAGGTAGATTTTTTAATATGGCCTCACCAAGTTTGGGCGCCCGAACTTAACGCAAGGTGAGTTTGCAAGATGGGTGCCCCAATGCAATGCAAGGCGAGTTCGCAACATGGGTTCCCAAATGCATGAAGAGCTGTAACAAAACACATGAGGAGCCTGGCCAAGGTTGGGTGACAAAGGGCAAGGCAAGTTGAGTTGGCAAGAGGGGCACCCAAATGCAATGCAAGGCCAATTGGAAAGATGGGCACCCAAACACACAAATAGTCGCAATGAAACACATGAACGACTGTAATGAAACACATGAACAACCGTAACAAAATGCATGAAGAGCCGCAACGAAAGCGACCACACAAGGGAGCACTAGGAAAAAAGACAAGCCGGATGATGGATAAGAACCAATTTTGGCTTGGAGGTAGATTTTTTAATACGGCCTCACTAAGGTTGGATGCCTGAATGCAAGGCAAGGTGAGTTCGCTAGATGGGCTCCCAAACACATGAAAATCCATAACGAAATGCATGAGGATCCTGACCAAGGACAAGGCAAGGCGAGTTGGAAAGAGGGGCACCCAAAGGCAATGCAAGGCCAGTTTGCAAGATGGGCACCCAAATGCATGAAGAGATGTAATGAAACACATGAACGGCTGTAACGAAATGCACAAAGAGCCATAATGAAAATGACCACACAAGGAAGCACTAGGCAAAAAGATGAGTTAGATGACAGATAAGAACTAGTTTTGGCTTGGAGGTAGATTTTTTAATATAGCCTCACCAAGGTTGGGGGCCCAAACTCAACGCAAGGCAAGTTTGCAAGATGGGTGTCCCAACGCAACACAAGGTGACTTCACAACATGGGCACCCAAACGCACGAAGAGCCGTAACAAAACGCATGAGGAGACTGGCCAAGGTTGGGCGACCAAGGGCAAGGAAAGGTGAGTTAGCAAGAGGGGCACCTAAATGAAATGCAAGACCAGTTGGCAAGATGGGTGCCCAAATGTACGAAGAGTCGTAATGAAACGCACAAACGACCGTAACAAAAATGACCACACAAGGGAGCACTAGGAAAAAAGATGAGCCGGAGGATGGATAAGAACCAATTTTGACTTGGAGGTAGATTTTTTAATACGGCCTCACCAAGGTTGGGCACCCAAACGCAATGCAAGGTGAGTTCGTAAGATGGGCGCCCAAATGCAACGCAAGGCGACTTTGCAACATGGGCACCCAAACGCATGAAGAGCCATAATGAAATGCATGAGGAGCCTGGCCAAGGTTGGGCAACCAAGGGCAAGGCAAGGTGAGTTGGCAAGAGGGGCACCCAAATGCAATGCAAGGCTGGTTGGCAAGATGGGCGCCCAAATGCACGAAGAGCCGTAATGGAATGAACGAATGACCGTAATGAAATGCATGAAGAGCCATAACGAAATGAATGAAGAGTTGTAATGAAAATGACCACACAAAGGGAGCACTAGGCAAAAAGACGAGATGGAGGATGGATAAGAACCAATTTTGGTTTGGAGGTAGATTTTTTAATACAGCCTCACCAAGGTTGGGCGCCCGAACACAATGCAAGGCAAGTTTGCAAGATGGGTGCCCAAACACAACACAAGGCAAGGTGAGTTGGAAAGAGGGGCACCCAAATGCAATGCAAGGCCAATTGGCAAGATGGGCGCCCAAACGCACGAAGAGCCGTAACGGAATGCACAAATGGCCGTAACGAAACGAACAAGGAGATGTAACGAAAATGACCACACAAAGGGAGAACTAGGAAAAAAGAAGAGCCGGAACACAAGGAGAGTTTGCAACATGGGCGCCCGAACGCAATGCAAGTTGAGTTCGCAACATGGGTGCCCAAATGCACGAAGAGACATAATGAAACACACGAACAGCATGGGCAAGGCAAGGCGAGTTGGCAAGAGGAGCACCCAAATGCAACGCAAGGCTAGTTGGAAAAATGGGCACCCAAACACACGAAGAGTGGTAACGAAACGCATGAAGAGTTGTAACGAAAACGACCACACAAGGGAGCACTAGGAAAAAAGATGAGCTAGATGATGGATAAGAACCAATTTTGGCTTCAAGGTAGATATTTTAATACGGCCTGTCCAAGGTTGGGTGACCAAGGGCAAGGCAAGGTGACTCGTCAAGAGGGGCACCCAAACACAATGCAAGGCAAGTTGGCAAGATGGGCCCCCAAATGCATGAAGAGCCATAACAAAAATGACCACATGAGGGAGAATTAGGAAAAAAGACAAGTCGGAGGATGGATAAGTACCAGTTTTGGCTTGGAGGTAGATTTTTTAATACGACATGGCCAAGGTTGGGTGACCAAGGGCAAGGCAAGGCGAGTTGGCAAGAGGGGCACCCAAATGCAATGCAAGGTGAGTAGGCAAGATGGGTGCACAAACACACAAAGAGTCGTAACGAAAATAACCACACAAGGGAGCACTAGGCAAAAAGATGAGTCGGAGGACGGATAAGAACCAATTTTGGCTTGGAGGTAGATCTTTTAATACAGCATGGCCAAGGTTGGGCAACCAAGGGAAAGGCAAGGTGAGTTGGAAAGATGAGCGCCCAAATGCACAAAGAGCAAGGGAAAGGCAAGGCGAATTGGAAAGAGGGGCACATAAACACAACGCAAGGCCAGTTGGCAAGATGGGTGCCCAAATGCACGAAGAGATATAACAAAATGCACAAAGAGATATAACAAAAATGACCACACAAAACAAGGGAGAACTAGGCAAAAAGACGAGACAGATGACGGATAAGAACCAATTTTGGCTTCGAGGTAGATATTTTAATATGGTCTAGCAAGGCAAGGCAAGGCAAGGAAACATGAGGTAGGAAAGGGAAGGCAAGGTGCCAAGAGGAAAGGAAAGGCAAGGTTCTAGGAGGCAAGGAAAGAGAAGGTGCAAGGGAGGCAAGGCATGGCAAGGCACCAAGAGGCAAGGCATGGCAAGGAAAGGAAAGGTGTTAGGAGGCAAGGCAAGGGGAGGTGCCAGGAGGGAAGGAAATGTGTGTCGGCATGAGGAGACCTCACGAAAATTTGGGAACAACCACACGATTCAGTGCTAGGCAAGAAGACAAGACAACCACCAGATAAGGAGTAAAGTTGGTCACAACTTAACTTTTTTAGGGTGGCCTAGGCAAGGCAAGGTGTCAAGATGCAAGGCACAACGAAAAGCACCTGGAGGCAAGGCAAGGAAACATAGTGCTAGGCAAGAAAACGAGCCAATCATTGGATAAGGAGTGAAGGTGGTCACAACTACACTTTTTGAAGACGGCCTAGGAAAGGCAATGCAAGGAGAGGCGCACGAGGAGGAAAGGCAATGCAAGGTAGTGCTAGGCAAGAGGATGAGTCAATCGTCGGATAAGGAGTGAAGGTGGTCACAACTCAACTTTTTTAAGACGTCCTAGGCAAGGCAAGACAAGGAAATCCACCAAGAGCCAAGGCAAGGCAAGGTGCGAGGAGGCAATTTGGGGCAAGGCACCAAGAGCCAAGGCAAGGCACCAGGAGGCAAGGTAGGGCATGGAAAAAGTCAAGGCAAGGTAGCGCCAGGCAAGAAGATGAGATGACTATCAAATAAGGTGTAAATATGGTTATAACTTAAGTTTTTTAAGATGGCATGGGCAAGGCAAGGCAAGAAAAGGCATCGGGACACAAGGCAAGGCAAGGCACGTCACAAGGCAAGGCAAGGTGTGAAGAGGTAAGGCAATGCAGGGCACGACGCAAGGCAAGCCAAGGCAAGGTGTGAGCGGACAAGTTGGGGCGTGATGAACCAATTGATGGGAAAGTTGGTGGACGCATCATGACTTAGGAGGACCCATGCGGTGAGTTGGTGAGTCAACCCGACTCTCATGCCAAACGGTGTGGCGATCCACGGGATGGAGTGAGCACATATAAGTAAGGCATGAGTTGGGATGAGTCAAGGTAGATCAAATTGGGTAGAGAAGAGTGAAGATAGATTCAACTAAGTGTCTCGATTGGGAATATCGATGGAGAGCACACGAAGAGTCTCGAAGTTGAGTCACTGGATGAGTTGGCAGTGCACGCGACGAAGAGGAGACTTGGGATAGACGTGCAAGGCAGACTCAGGTTGTGGCAGGGGGCTCCTATGAGACAATGAAGTGAGGAAAAAGCCTTCGAAGTGACTTGGCCGAATTTTGTATGTCTTTGTATGGAGTTGCGGATCCCCTCTTGTGGTCATCTCTGATTGTAACATTATGTACATTGTGATCTATGGGTGTTAGGCAAAGTTCATGATGCCCAACCACAGGTGTGTCTCTTTCTTGTGTATGGATGATTGCATGTTCTTAATGTCTTAAATGACTAAGTATAGAACAATGTAATTGTCTAAGCGTAAACAATGCATGTTTAGTGTAACCTAACATGATTGGCTCGGGACAGAGTATGGGTGTGCCCTGAGTGAGGCATAGTCCGGGTGGAGTACGACTTGGGTGGTCCAAGCCACTGAGCCAAAAACGTCGTGGTGTCGGGCGACTTCAGAGCGCCAAGTCGAGTTGGATCCCCAGGCAGACTGTGGGCACGTGAAAGACTCGGCATATGATTGGGTGGATTGCACATTGGGTCCACATTGGACATGGAGTGGATTGCAAGGCACCTTTTCCAATATATAAGGAGGAAACCTCCATCGTGTGAAGTCATCTAATAAGAGTTCAATCGATGAGTGCCTGACAAGGGTGGACAAGGAGTTATGAGGCGAAAAGTCTAGGTTTGGGGGCACAGTGAACTACTTGGACGATGTCTGCACAAAGGACTTAGACATCTTGGCAAGTGTGTGAGGCACAACAGAGCTAGACTGAGGTTGCGGTAAGCGAGGAAGAGGCACTGTAGGAGGCAGATCCACGGACGCATCGGGGGTTGGATTGTGCAAGTTTTTTGGGCAGTAGGGAGACGTGTCATGACTTATTTTTATTTCTACGATAGAGTCGCAAAGAGAAGGCTACACCCACCCCCTTGTTGTATCTTCGGAAACACTCTTCATATTAATAATCTTAAGGAATCCACCCATAACAGTGTGTTGTGGTCTCTTTATACTTGTTGGATGCTATTTCTCCTTGCGTTGTTGTGGATGTCTAGGTATTGACGAGTATTGGCCAGGTGTCAAAACAAAACCGGGATGCTTTAAGGCCGCAGTTGGACGTGTGCCTATTGTTAGAGTACTCGGTTGCATATCTAACAAACTATAGGTCAAGGCACAGTTATCAATGGTCTTTAAGTGAAGAGGCATAGTCCGATTGTAGTAGGGGCACGCTGGTCATGCCCCTGCGACTGGACATGGACACCCTGAATTCCCCCACACTTGCATGGTTTCTATTGTGGTAGGACATGGAAACCTCGAATATCCCGCACTTGGATGATTCCCATCACGTCGCGACATGGATACCCTGGATTTGTCGCACTTGCACGGTTTTTGTCGTGACTAGATGCAGAAACCATGAATTTCCCCACACTTGCATGGTTTTCGTAGCGACCGGACACAAAAACCCGAAATTTCCCCGCACTTGCACCATTTTCGTCGTGACAAGTTACGAAAACCCCGAATTTCCTTGCACTTGCATAGTTTTCGTCGCGACCGGACATGGAAACCCGAACTTTACTGTACTTGCATAGTTTATTTATTAACAGACTTGAAAACCTCGATTTTTTCGTCACTTTCATGATTTCTTTCACGGCTGGACATGGAAACCCTAGATTTCCCACTCTTGCATGGTTGGTTTCTCGACCGACTCGGAAACCTCAGATTTTCTTGCACGTGGATGATTATTACTTCTTGACCGAAATGGGAACCATGGATTTTCCCACACTTGCGTGGTTTCATGTCACAAAAAAACATAGAAAAATCGAATTTTCCATGCTTGCACCGGTTCTCTCGTGTCCAGGACTGGAAACCCCGAATTTCCCACACTTGCACGGTTCCTATTGCGAAAGGACATGGAAGCCCCAAGTTTCTTGCACTTAGCTTGGGTTGCTCCCATCGCGGCTGGACATGGAAGCCCGAGGTTTCCCACACTTACACTTGGGTCGCTTTCGTCATGGTCGAACATGGAAACCCCAAGTTTCCCGTACTTGCGATTTTGGGCGGTCTCTGTTGCGGCCGAACATGGAAACCATGGGTTTCCCATGCTTGCACTTTTGGGCGGGTTCTGTCGCGGTCGGACATGGAAACCCCCAGGTTTCTCACGCCTGTTATTGGGTGGTTTCCATCATGGCCAGACATGGAAACCCCCCACACATGGGCGATTTCTCTCTCGGCCGACTTGGAAACCCCGAATTTCATCACAGCTACAGAAGTTTTCCATTGTGTTTGTACATAGAAACCCCAAATTTTGTCGCAACTATGGAGGTTTTCCATCGCGGTCGTACATGAAAACCCTAAATTTCGTCGCAACTACAGAGGTTTTCCATCGTGGTCTCACATGGAAAATTGGTGCTTCCCACCACACCCAGACGATTTCCCTTGTGGTCGGACATGGAAATCCTGTGTTTCCTACACCTGGACGATTTTTCTCGATGGTCAGGCATGGGAACCCCAAGTTTCTGGCGCTTGCACTTTTGGGCGCTTCCCACCGCGGCCGGGCACGGAGACCCAAAGTTTTTTGCACTTGCACTTGGGCGGCTTTCTCTACCTGGTCGACCACGGAAACCCCCCAAGTTTCCCACCCTCGCACTTGGGCGGGGGCATGGAAGCTAGAAGTTTCCCACGATGGCACTTTTTTGGATGGATGGATGGAAACCCCAATCTCTCCACACTTCGCAATCCAGGCTACTTTCGTCACCCGGGTTGGCATTGAAACCCCAAGTTTCCCACACTCGCACATGGGCAGCATCCATCACCCGGCTGGACCCTGATTCCCTACACTTGGGTGGCTTTGCTCTCGACCGGCTCGGAAACCCCGAATTCCCCCACATACTTGGGCAGTGGATACACCCTTGGTCGCCCTGGAAACCCCAAGTTTCCCACCATCTCATGGGGGCATGGAAACTGCAAGTTTCCCATGTTGGCGCTTTGGGCGGACGAATGGAAACCCCCAGTTCTCCATGCTTCACAATTCGGGCAGCTTCTGTTGCCCGGTCAGGCGTGGAAACCCCAAGTTTCCCACACTCACACATGGGCAGCCTCTGTCGCTCGGCTAGACGTGGAAACCCTTGATTCCATGCACTTGGGTGGTTTCCCTCTTGACCGGCCTAGAAACGTCGAATTTCCCCACATGCTTGGGCGGCAAATTCGCCCTCGGTCGGCCTGGAAAACTCAAATTTCCCCACACGCTTGGGCGACAAATTCGCTCTCGGTCGGCCTGGAAAACCCCAAGTTTTCCAATGCTTACACTTGGGGCTGGTTTCCATCCTCAACCAGAGTGGAGAACTGGAATTCTGGTGGTTTCTCCGTATTTTGAGACTCGAAATCCCCAAAATCCCCACACTTGGGCGGTTTCTCCGCTCCCGGGAACCTCGAAATCCCCACACTTGGGCGGTTTCTCCGCTTGTCGAGACTCAGGAACCCTGAATTCCCTGCACTTGGGTGGTTTCTCCCCTCCTCGAGACTCAAAAACCCAGAATTCCCCACACTTGGGCAGTTTCTCCACTTGTCGAGACTCGAAAACCCAAAATTCCCTGCACTTGGGCGGTTTCTCCACTCGTCGAGACTCGAAAACCCAGAATTCTCTGCACTTGGGTGGTTTCTCTACTCGTCGAGACTTGGAAAGCCAGAATTCCCCGCACTTGGGCGGTTTCTCCGCTCATCTAGACTCAGAAACCCAAAATTCCCTACACTTGGGCAGTTTCTCTGCTCGTCGAGACTCAAAAACCATGAATTCCCCACACTTTGGTGGTTTCTCCGCTCATCGAGACTCGAAAACCCCGAATTCCCCATACTTGGGCAGTTTCTCTACTGGTTAAGACTCAAAAACCCTGAATTCCCTGCACTTGGGTGGTTTCTCCACTCGTCGAGACTCGGAAACCCAGAATTCTCTGCACTTGGGCGGCTTATCCACTCGTCGAGACTTGGAAACCCCGAATTCCCCGCACTTGGGTGGTTTCTCCGCTCGTCGAGACTTGGAAACCCTGAATTCCCCGCACTTGGGTGGTTTCTCCACTCGTTGAGACTCGGAAACCCCGAATTCCCCGCACTTGGGCACTTTCTCTGCTAGTCGAGACTCAAAAACCCTGAATTCCCCACACATGGGCGGTTTCTCCCACGGTCAAGACTCAGAAACCCTGAATTCCCTACACTTGGGTGGTTTCTCCCACGGTCGAGACTTGGAAACCCCGCACTTGGGTGGTTTCTCCCACAGTCGAGACTCAAAAACCCCGAATTCCCCACACTTGGGCAGTTTCTCCCACGGTCAAGACTCGGAAACCCCGAATTCCCCGCACTTGGGCTGGTTTCTCCCACGGTTGAGACTAGGAAACCCTGAATTCCCTGCACTTAGGCGGTTTCTCCCATGGTCAAGATTTGAAAACCCTGAATTCCCTGCACTTGAGCGGTTTCTCCCATGGCCAAGACTCGAAAACCTTGAATTCCCCGCACTTGGGCTGGTTTTTCCCATGGTCGAGACTAGGAAACCCCGAATTCCCCGCACTTGGGCGGTTTCTCCCATGGTCGAGACTTGGAAACCCAAAATTCCCCACACTTGGGCCAGTTTCTCCCAAATGCAAGGCAAACTTGGGGTTTCTCGAATGCAAACTCTTGGGTCGGTTTCTCCCGAACGCAAGGCAAACTTGGGGTCTCTCGAATGAAAACCCCAAATTCCCCACACTTGGGCGATTTCTCCCACGACTGAGACTAGGAAACCTCGCATTCCCCACACTTGGGTGGTTTCTCCGACGGTTGAGACTCGAAAACCCTGAATTCCCTGCACTTGGGCGGTTTCTCCCATGGTCGAGACTTGGAAACCCTGAATTCCCCACACTTGGGCCGGTTTCTCCCGAACGCAAGGCAAACTTGGGGTTTCTTGAATGAAAACTCTTGGGTCAGTTTCTCTCGAATGCAAGGCAAACTTAGAGTTTCCCGAATGTAAACCCTGAATTGCTCTCACTTTGGCGGTTTCTACCATGGCTGAGACTAGGAAACCCCAAATTCCCTGCACTTGGGCGGTTTCTCCCACGGTCAAGACTCGGGAACCACAAATTCCTCGCACTTGGGTGGTTTCTCCACTCATCGAGACTCAAAAACCTAGAATTCCCCACTCTTGGGTAGTTTGTCCACTCATCGAGACTTGGAAACCTCGAATTCCTCGCACTTGGGTGGTTTCTCTGCTCGTTGAGACTCGAAAACCTAGAGTTCCCGCACTTGGGCCGGTTTCTCCGCTCGTCGAGACTTGGAAACCCTGAATTCCCCACACTTGGGCGGTTTCTCCCATGGTTGAGACTTGAAAACCCTAAATTCCCTGCACTTGGGCTGGTTTCTCCCACAGTTGTCGAGACTCGGAAACCCTGAATTCCTCACACTTGGGTGGTTTCTCCCACGGTCGAGACTCAGAAATCCTGAATTTCCTGCACTTGGGTGGTTTCTCCCATGGTCAAGACTTGGAAACCATGAATTCCCCACACTTGGGCCAGTTTCTCCCACGGTCGAGACTTGGAAACCCCGAATTCCCCACACTTGCACCGGTTTCTCCCGAATGCAAGGCAAACTTGGGGTTTCTCGAATGCAAACCCCAAATTCCCCGCAGTTGGGCAGTTTCTCCCATGGTCAAGACTCAGAAACCTCGAATTCCCTACACTTGGGCGGTTTCTCCCACGGTCGAGACTAGGAAACCCCGAATTCCCCGCACTTGGGTGGTTTCTCCGATGGTTGAGACTTGGAAACCCTGAATTCCCTGCACTTGGGCTATTTTCTCCCACGGTCGAGACTAGGAAACCCTGAATCCCCCCCACTTGGGTGGTTTCTCCCATGGTCGATACTTGAAAACCCCAAATTCCTAGCACTTGGGTCGGTTTCTCCCATGGTCGAGACTAGGAAACCCTTAATCCCCCCCACTTGGGTTGTTTCTCCCACAGTTGAGACTCGGAAACCCCAAATTCCCCACACTTGGGCTGGTTTCTCCCATGATCAAAACTTGAAAACCCTGAATTCCCCGCACTTGGGCCGGTTTCTCCCGAATGCAAGGAAAACTTGGGGTTTCTCGAATGCAAACCCTTAGGTCAGTTTCTCCCGAACGCAAGGCAAACTTGGGGTTTCCCGAATGAAAACCCCAAATTCCCTGAACTTGGGCAGTTTCTCCCATGGTCGAGACTCAGAAACCTCGAATTCCCTGCACTTGGGTGGTTTCTCCCACGGTTGAGACTAGGAAACCCCAAATTCCCCACACTTGGACGGTTTCTCCCACGGTCGAGACTCGAAAACCTAGAATTCCCCGCACTTGGGTCGGTTTCTCCCACGATCGAGACTAGGAAACCCTGAATCTCCCCTGCTTGGGTGGTTTCTCCCATGGTCGAGACTCGAAAACCCTGAATTCCCCACACTTGGGTCGGTTTCTCCCACGGTTGAGACTTGGAAACCCTGAATTCCCTGCACTTGGGTGGCTTCTCCGCTCGTCGAGAATTGGAAACCTAGAATTCCCCTCTCTTATGCGGTTTCTCCACTTGTCCAGACTTGGAAACCCTGAATTCCTCACACTTGGACGGTTTCTTCCACAGTCGAGACTCGGAAACCCCGAATTCCTCACACTTGGGTGGTTTCTCCCATGGTCGAGACTCGGAAACCCCGAATTCCCCGCACTTGGGCAGTTTCTCCCACGGTCGAGACTTGGAAACCTCGAATTCCTCGCAGTTGGGTCAGTTTGTCCCACGGTCGAGACTAGGAAACCCCTAATCCCCCCCACTTGGGTGGTTTCTTCCATAGTCGAGACTCAGAAACCCCGGATTCCCCGCACTTGGGCCGATTTCTCCGCTCGTCGAGACTCAAAAACCCTGAATTCCCTATACTTGGGCGGTTTCTCCACTGGTTGAGACTCAGAAACCCTGAATTCCCCACACTTGGGTGGTTTCTCCGCTCATCGAGACTTGGAAACCCAGAATTCCCCGCACCTGGGCGTTTTATCCACTCATCGAGACTTGGAAACCCCGAATTCCCCACACTCGGGTGGTTTCTCCACTTGTCGAGACTCAGAAACCCCGAATTCCCCACACTTGGGTGGTTTCTCCACTCGTCGAGACTCGAAAACCCTGAATTCCCTGCACTTGGGTGCTTTCTCCGCTCGTCGAGACTCGGAAACCTTGAATTCCCCACACATGGGCAGTTTCTCCGATGGTCGAGACTCAGAAACCCCAAATTCCCCGCACTTGGGTGATTTCTCCCATGGCCAAGACTCAGAAACCCTGCACTTGGGTGGTTTCTCCCACGGTCGAGACTCGAAAATCCTGAATTCCCCACACTTGGGCAGTTTCTCCCATGATCGAGACTTGGAAACCTCGAATTCCCCGCACTTGGGCCGGTTTCTCCCATGGTCAAGACTAGGAAACCCCGAATTCCCCGCACTTGGGCGGTTTCTCCCACAGTTGAGATCTGAAAACCCCGAATTCCCCACACTTGAGCGGTTTCTCCCACGGTCGAGACTCGGAAACCCTAAATTCCCCACACTTGGGCTGGTTTCTCCCACGGCCGAGACTAGGAAACCCCGCATTCCCTACACTTGGGCGGTTTCTCCCATGGTCGAGACTTGGAAACCCCAAATTCCCCACACTTGGGCCGGTTTCTCCCAAATGCAAGTCAGACTTGGGGTTTCTCAAATGCAAACTCTTGGGTCGGTTTCTCCCGAACGCAAGACAAACTTGGGGTTTCCTAAAAGAAAACCCTGAATTCCCCGTACTTGGGTGGTTTCTCCCATGACAGAGACTAGGAAACTTTGAATTCCCCACACTTGGGCATTTTCTCCCACGGTTGAGACTCGAAAACCCTAAATTCCTCACACTTGGGTGGTTTATCCCACGGTCGAGACTCGGAAACCCCGAATTCCCTGCACTTAGGTAGTTTCTCCCACGGTCGAGACTTGGAAACCCTGAATTCCTTGCACTTGGGCTGGTTTCTCACACGGTCGAGACTAGGAAACCCCAAATCCCTCCCACTTGGGCAGTTTCTCCGACGGTCGAGACTCGGAAATCATGAATTTCCTGCACTTTGGTGGTTTCTCCCATGGTCGAGACTCAGAAACCCTGAATTCCCTACACTTGGTCGGTCTTTCTGCTCGTCGAGACTCAAAAATCCTGAATTCCCTGCACTTGGGCGGTTTCTCCCATGGTCGAGATTTGAAAACCCTGAATTTCCCAGACTTGGGGTGGTTTCTCCCACAGTTGAGATGAGGAAACCTTGAATCCCCCCCACTTGGGTAGCTTCTCCCATGGTGGAGACTCGAAAACCATGAATTCCCCACACTTGGGGCAGTTTCTGCCATGGTCAAGACTTGGAAACCCTAAATTCCCTACACTTGGGCCGGTTTCTCCCAAACTCAAGGTAAACTTAGGGTTTCTCGAATGCAAGCCCTTGGGTTGGTTTCTCTTGAACGCAAGGCAAACTTGGGGTTTCCTGAATGTAAACCTTGAATTCCCCGCAGTTGGGCAGTTTCTCCCACGATCGAGACTCAAAAACCCCAAATTCCCCGCACTTGGGTGGTTTATCCTACGGTCGAGACTCGAAAACCCTGAATTGCCCACACTTGGACAGTTTCTCCCATGGTTGACTAGGAAACCCCAAACCCCCCCTCACTTGGTCCAGTTTCTCCCATGGTCAAGACTAGGAAACCCTGAATCCCCCCCACTTGGGCAGTTTCTCCCGCGGTCGAGACTCGAAAACCTCGAATTCCCTACACTTGGGTGGTTTCTCCCATGGTCGAGACTCGGAAACCCCGGATTCCCTGCACTTGGGTAGTTTCTCCCATGGTCGAGACTCGAAAACCCTAAATTCCTGCACTTGGGTGGTTTCTCCCACGGTCGAGACTCGAAAACTCTGAATTCCTTGCACTTGGGCCTTTTCTCCCACGTTCGAGACTCAAAAACCCCAAATTCCCCCCACTTGGGTTGGTTTCTCCCACGATTGAGACTCGAAAACCCCAAATTCCCCCCACTTGGGCTAGTTTCTCCCACGGTCGAGACTTGGAAACCCTGAATTCCCCCCACTTGGGTCGGTTTCTCTCGAATGCAAGGAAAACTTGGGGTTTCTCAAATGCAAACCCTTGGGTCAGTTTCTCCCTAACTCAAGGAAAACTTGGGGTTTCCTGAATGCAAACCCTTGTGCCAGTTTCTCCCTTGGTTGCGAGTCAGAAACCCCAAAATCCCCGCACATGCACAAAACCTTTCATATGCGAAACGAGAGGTGTCGAGATTTAGGATGGTATGAGCATATGCTCTGAATAGAGGCGACGAAGGGCTGAATCTCAATGGATCATGGTAGCAAGGCCACTCTGCCACTTACAATACCTCGTTGAGTATTTAAGTCATCTTCAAAGGATTCTTCTCAACGACCATTTGAAATTGAACTTCAAAGCTACCCCGATCGAGGCGCTTCCCGGCTGAGGTTTGCAAGTGACATGGGCCCCTGGGGGTGCTAAAATGACACCCCTACTATGGGTCAAGATACAGCCGAGAAGTGACAAGCACCGCTTCTAGCATGGATTATGACTCAGAGGCGTTCAGTCATAATCTGACACACGGTAGCTTCGCGCCAGTGGATTTTCAACCAAGCGTGATGACCAATTGTGTGAATCAACAGTTCCTCTCATACTAAGTTGAATTACTATTGCAGCATGGTTCATTAGTAGGGTAAAACTAACCTGTCTCACGATGGTATAAACCCAACTCACGTTCCCTATTGGTGGGTGAAAAATCCAACACTTGGTGAATTCTGCTTCACAATGATAGGAAGAGATGACATCGAAGAATCAAAAAACAACGTCGCTATGAACGCTTGGCTACCACAAGCCATTTATCCTTGTGGTAACTTTTATGACACCTCTAGCTTCAAATTCTGAAAGTCTAAAGGATCGATAGTCCACACTTTCACGGCTTGTATTCGTACTGAAAATCAAAATCAAATGAGCTTTTACCCTTTTGTTCCACATGAGATTTCTGTTCTTATTGAGCTCATCTTAGGACACCTGAGTTATCTCTTAACAAATGTGCTACCCCAACCAAACTCCCCACCTGACAATGTCTTCCACCCGGATCGACCCGTTGAAACATGTCTTAAGGCCAAAAAGAGGGGAAATGCCCCGTCTCCGCCCCATGGAATAAGTAAAATAATGTTAAAAGTAGTGGTATTTCACTTGTGCCAAAAATGGATCCCACTGATTCTACACCTCTCAAGTCATTTCACAAAGTTGGACTAGAGTCAAGCTCAATAGTTACTCCCGCCATTTTCCCGCGCTTAGTTGAATTTCTTCACTTTGACATTCAGAGCACTAGGCAGAAATCACATTGTGTCAGCATCCGCAGGGACCATTGTAATTCTTTGTTTTAATTAAACAGTCGAATTCCCCTTGTTCATACCAGTTCTGAGCTGACTGTTCACCGCCTAGGGAAAATCCCCCATGGGAGGACATTCTACGTCCGTAGCCCAATCGACACGCGACTACCCGCCCTCACCGCGATAGCAACTCGTGAAGACTGTTGATGTTCACATGGAACCTTTCCCCACTTCAGTCTTCAAAGTTCTCATTTGATTATTTTCTACTACCACCAAGATCTGCACCAGGCGCCAGTCCACCCAAGCTCACGCCCAAGGTTTCTCAATGACCCCCAAGTCCTCCTACTCATCTAAGCCTGGAAATTGCTCCGATGGTCGAGTATAGGTCACGCGCTTTAGCACCATCCATTTTCGGGGCTAGTTGATTCGACAGGTGAGTTGTTACACACTCCTTAGCGGATTTCGACTTCCATGACCACTGTCTTGCTGTCTTAATCAACCAACACCCTTTGTGGGATTTGGGTTAGCACGCAGTTTAGAACCGTAACTCAACTTTCGGTTCATCCCGCATTTCCAGTTCTACTTACCAAAAATGGCCTACTTGGAGCTCTCGATTCTGTGGCACGGCTCAATGGAGCAACTGCACCATCTTACCTATTTAAAGTTTGAGAATAGGTCGAGGGAATTACTCCCCTGATGCCTCTAATCATTTGCTTTACCCGATAAAACTCGCATGTGAGCTCCAGCTATCCTGAGGGAAACTTCGGAGGAAACCATGGAGAGGGGTTCTCGCCTGTTAGCTTCTTTATGCCTCGCAGGTTTACAAACCCACCGACTCCCACACATGTTAGACTCCTTGGTTCGTGTTTCAAGACGGGTCGAATGGAAAGCCTACCAACCAAAACCATGAGCATGCAAGTGCACAGTGGCTCACCCCAAGGGCGCACGCTTCATTCCTCGATAGCCACAATGACAAACCAACAGGCAGTACTCCACTCGTGCTTGTGTCGATGCAATGGCCTGTGCTGGTTCGCACCTCAAGTCGAGCAGTGCACCAGCTTGAGTCGTTCCACATTCGACCGAGATGCATCGCCGACCTCCATCTGTTTCCCTCTCGACAATTTCAAGCACTCTTTAACACTCTTTTCAAAGTCCTTTTCATCTTTCCCTCATGGTATTTGTTCGCTATCGGTCTCTTGCCTATATTTATCCTTGGACGAAATTGACCACCCAATAAGTACTGCATTCCCAAACAACCAAACTCACTAACAACACCTCGTGGTGCGACAGGGTCCTAGCCCGATGGGGCTGTCACCCTCTCAGGCACCCCATTCCAAGGGACTTGGGCTTGGTCCACCATTAAGGACTCTTCTACATACTACAATTCAGGTGACGCTGCCACCCGATTTTCATGCTGGACTCTTCCCGGTTCGCTCACCATTACTAGGGGAATCCTTGTAAGTTTCTTTTCCTCCACTTAATTATATGCTTAAACTCAATGGGTTTTTTCACCTGAGCTGGGGTCGCATGTTGGAGCCAAATACCTCCACCAAGATGGAAATTCGATGGGCAAAGAAAGTTCCCAAAACGCTGCACACACCCTGCATCAACCAACGTCGACTTGCCCAAACAAGGGGACAATATCACCGCTCGCTGACACAATACATGGATCATGGCATGTATTTCAGTCGATAGAACCATGTTGGGAATAGATGACCATCTCCTCTCCTCCCTAATTCCTAGCAGGGAGCGCATGTGTGTAGGATGCGACACCTAGATAGACGTGCCCTCAACCGAGGCCTTGGGTGCAAATTGCGTTCAAAAACTCGATGATTCATGGGATTCTGCAATTCACACTAAGTATCGCATTTCCCTACATTCTTCATCATGAAAAGAGTCGAGATAGCCGTTGTCGAGAGTCATTTCCTCACGTTACCGATGAACCCCCACTTTGCTAGACAAGGCTTCCATGTGACCAATGGAAAATCCCATGATGCACATAGCACCGCAAACGACAACAACCCTCCCACCCCACAAGACAAATGCACTCCCCACCGTACACAGGAGGCTCGAGCAAACATAGCAAGATTTACACGACCTCAAATCGAGAGGGGGACTTGAAGGGAACGACGATCAAGGGGGGACTAGGGTGGCCAGTCCAACAGCACATTGCTTTCATCCCTCCAAAACATCGATTCCCCACAATTCCCCCTTCCGATGGAGAAAAGGAAAAACAAGCACAAGTTGTCTGACCCGAGGGCCACAAGACACAAATTCACTACCCATTCCACAAGAGGGTCAAACAAACAGAGCAATCTTTCCCAAGACTCAACTACAAGGGGAAATTATAGGGAATGATGGTCAGGAGGGACTAGGGTGGCCAGTCCCAACAACGCGCTACTTTCATCCCTCCACAAGACCAATTCCCGACAATTTCCCCTTTCAACAGAGCAAAAGAAAAATGAGCACAAGTTATATTCAAATAGAGAGAGAGCCAACCCGCCCTTTCCCCTAGTACAAACAACATCCCATGGCCCAACAGCATTCCCATGATGATGATGGCCAGTGACAACATTCGAACGTAGGTTCGAAGAAGCTTCTGCCCAAAAATCATCGTCGAACAAACCAAGGACCACAAAAAAAGGACATCAAAGCACTCACAAGGAAAGAGGATGTGAGTTCTCTTGCTTACCCAAAACTGACAGACACTTGCAAGGAAAGAGGATCTGAGTTCTCTTACCCATAAGCACACCCACCAAAAGGGAACTCACCACCTCTTTGCCCCTGAAAAAACCACGTCCAACGACCAACGGACCCCCAGCGATGGGTGCAAGCAACAGAATTCGGACATCGAGGCAGAGAAGTCGCCCGTCAAAAATCAACACTGGATGAACCGAGGGTCGCAACTACAATGAAGCACTCCCAAGGAAAAGAGGGTGTAGGGACTCTTACCGAAAATCAACTGATGCCAACCCGAAAATCACATCCGCTGGAAGGAAACCCTCCTCCTCCTCTTGCCCACAAACCGAAAAAGCAACCGACACCAACCCCAAAAGCACATCCGCTGGTAGGAAACCCACCTCCTCTTTCCCCTGTACAAACAATGCCCAATGTTCATCCAGTGAATAAGGAAAGTGATAGCATTCAGACGTCGGAGAGGAGAAGTCACTGGCCAAAAATCCACACTAGACAAACAGAGGGCCACTAGAGCATTGAAGAACTCGCAGGGGAAAAAGGAGGATGCGAGGTCCCTCCTACCAAAACGCAACCGACACCAATGAAAAATCCCACATGCACCACTCGCCCCCACCTGCGTCATGTGAACAAAACATTCTACACCACACATCCTTCCAGTGATGAATGTGTAGGAAAACATTCAAACATCTTAGTCCAAAGACGAAGAAGTCACTCAAACATAAAATAGTCACCACTGGAAAAACACAAGGCCACAACATTTTCCCCGCACACCCAGGAACAGAGAGTGGAATGTCATTGCGAAACTCCATCGACATCAACTTGAGCTCCGGGTTGAACAAAGCACTCCCACCGGGCCAAAAATCCCACACCCACCACTCCCCCCCCACCCGTGTCATGCGAACAAAACCTCCGACACCAAACATCCTTCCAGTGATGAATGCACGGGACAAAATTCAAACGTCTTAGTCCAAAGATGGAGAAGTCACTCAAATGTAAAACAGTCACCACTAGAAAAATGCAAGGCCAAAACATTTTCCCTGCACACCCAGAAACAGAGAGTGGCATGTCTTTGTGAAACTCTGTCGACATCAACTTGAGCTTCGGGTTCAACAAAGCACTCCCACCATACCGAAAATCCCAAACCCACCACTCCCCCCCACCTACGTCATGCGAACAAAACCTCTAACACCACACATTCTTCCAGTGATGAATGCACGGGACAACATTCAAACCTCTTAGTCCAAAGACGGAGAAGTCACTCAAACATAAAATAGTCACCATTGGAAAAATGCAAGGCCACAACATTTTCCCTGCATACCCAGGAACAGAGAGTGGAATGTCTTTGCAAAACTTCGTTGACATCAACTTGAGCTTCGGGTTCAACAAAGCACTCCCACTAGATCGAAAAGCACACACCCACCACTCCCCCCCACATGCGTCATGCGGACAAAATGTCTGACACCACACATCCTTCCAGTGATGAATGCACAGGACAACATTCAAACATCTTATTCCAAAGATGGAGAAGTCACTCAAACGTAAAACAGTCACCACTGGAAAAACACAAGGCCACAAAATTTTCCCGGCACGCCCAGGAACAGAGAGTGGAATGTCTTTGCGAAACTTCGTCGACATCAACTTGAACTCAGGGTTCAACAAAGCACTCCTACCGGACCAAAAAGCACACACCCACCACTCCCCCCCACCCATGTCATGCAAATAATGTCCGACACCAAACAACCTTCTAGTGATGAATGCATAGGACAACATTCAAACGTCTTAGTCCAAATATGGAGAAGTCACTCAAACGTAAAACAATCACCACTGGATAAACGTAGGGCCGCAACATTTTCTCTGCAAACACAGGAACAGAGAGTGGAATGTCTTTTTGAAACTCGATCCACATAAAATTGAGCTCTAGGTTCAACAAAGCAATCCCACCAGAGGAAACTCGCCACAATGTGCAACACCGATGGAGTTGGTACCTACAGAAGGGTCTCCCAAACCCGAACGTCCAACTTCCGCCAGGGGGTCACAAGGAACAATCGAGAGGGACTAAGGTGGCCAGCCCAACGGTTTGAGCCGCTTTTCATCCATCCCATTGACGATTACCCCTAAAAGAATGAGAGACGTACAAGGCACAAGCCACCCTTGCCTCGAGCCAACGACCAACGGAAAAGCTCGCCTAGGCGAGGAAGAAGAAAGAAAAGACTCAAAAAAATGAAGGGACTTCTCGCACCGCACCGAGCATCCACCCTGCGATGAAGAATGGCGAGGTAAAGCTCCCAAGATGTAGCAAGGGATCCCTACAACGTTTTGCCCGTCATGGAACCAAAGCCTCGCCCATGCTCTCCATCGGAGAGGGGATGCACAACACAAAATGACAAGCACCCTCCCCCCTAGAAATGATCGATGAACACCCATCAACAAATTTGAGTGTAGAAGGAGGCCAAGGACAGCAACCGATGCTTGCAAAAAGCATGAGCCGAGAAAAAAATGCCACAATCAACCCTCCAAAAGTGGTGACACACTACCTCATCCAAACATAGACCGAGAAAGAGGTATGCAACAACCCATCGCAAGCAAATATTCATTGGTCCATGTTGACAATGATCCTACCGCAGGTTCACCTACGGTAACCTTGTTACAACTTATCCTTCCTCTAAATGATAAGGTTCAGTGAACTTCTCACAACATCGTCGGCGGTGAACCACCCTCGTTGACGTGATCTGAACACTTCACCAGATCATTCAATCAGTAGGAGTGACGGGCGGTGTGTACAAAGGGCAGGGGCATAGTCAACACGAGCTGATGACATGCGCTTACTAGGAAGTCCTCGTTTAAGACCAATAATTTCAATGGTCTGTCGCCGTCACGATGCAATTTGAGAAGATTTCCCGATCCTCTTGAACCAGGGAGAAAAACTCGTTGACTGCATCAATGTAGCGCGTGTGTGGCCCAAAACATCTAAGGGCATCACAGACCTGTTATTGCCTCAAACTTCCATGGCCTAAATGGCCATAGTCCCTCTGAGAAGCTGGCCATAAAGGGGAACCTCCATGTAGCTAGTTAGCAAGTTGAGGTCTCATTCGTTATCAGAATTAACCAGACAAATCGCTCCACCAACTAAGAACGACCATGCACCACCACCCATAGAATCAAGAAAGAGCTCTCAATCTATCAATCCTTACTATGTCTGGACCTGGTAAGTTTTCCCATGTTGAGTCAAATTAAGCCACAGGCTCCACTCCTAGTGCTGCCCTTCTGTGAATTCCTTTAAGTTTCAGCCTTGCGACCATACTCCCCCCAGAACCCAAACACTCTGATTTCTCATAAGGTGCTGGCGGAGTCCTTAGAGCAACATCCGTCGATCCCTGGTCAGCATCGTTTATGGTTGAGACTAGGACGGTATCTGATCATCTTCGAGCCCCCAACTTTCATTTTTGATTAATGAAAACATCCTTGGCAAATGATTTTGCAGTGGTTTGTCTTTCATAAATCCAAGAATTTCACCTCTGACAATGAAATATGAATGCCCTCGACAGTCCCTATTAATCATTACTCCGATCCCAAAGGCCAACATAATAGGACCAGACTCCTATCACGTTATTCCATGCTAATGTATTCAGAGCATAAGCTTGCTTTGAGCACTCTAATTTTTTCAAAGTAACAATACCGGAACTGCGACCTAGCCAATTAAGGCCAAGAGCACGCCACCGACAAAAGGGACGGAAGGGAAGGTGCACACCGAGTAGGCAGACTGACCTTTCTGACCCAATATCCAACTACAATCTTTTTAACTGCAACAACTTAAATATATGCTATTGGAGCTGGAATTACCATGGCCGCTGGCACCATACTTTCCCTCCAATGGTTCCTCGTTAAGGGATTTAGATTGTACTCATTCCAATTACCAGACTCGATGAGCCCAGTATTTTTATTTATTTTCACTACCTCCCCATGTCAGGATTAGGTAATTTGCACGCCTGCTACCTTCCTTGGATGCGGTAGTCGTTTCTCAGGATCCCTCTCCAGAATTGAACCCTAATTCTCCATCACCCGTCACCACCATGGTAGGCCTCTATCCTACCATCGAAAGTTGATAGGGAAGAAATTTGAATGAAGCATCGCCAGCACAAGCACCGTGCGATCCATCGAGTTATCATGATTCACCAGAGAAGCGGGCAAGCTGGCACCAGCCTTTTATCTAAAAAATGCATCCCTTCCAAAGAGTCGGGACTTGGTGCACGTATTAGCTCTAGAATTACTACGGTTATCCGAGTAGTAGGGTACCATCAAAGAAACTATAACTGATTTAATGAGCCATCTGTAGTTTCACAGTCTGAATTAGTTCATACTTAGACATGCATGGCTTAATCTTTGAGACAAGCATATGACTACTGGCATGATCAACCAGGTAACACCCTAGCACTTCAAACGACATCCAAAGACTCTCCATATAGAGCACACTCTGAACACCCATCGAGTCAAGGAGATTTCAACAAAAAAATAAAAACCATGTTAGCTTTTATACCTTTCCCTTGAGGGAATGAGAAATAGGAGGACGTGCACAAACAAGACAAGGTTAGAATGGATATGCCCTCATGAATCCTCGAAACAACCGAATCAGAGAGAAGAAAAGGGAAATGATGAAAGCCTCCAACCTTCCAAACAATGCATCAATGTGTCCTCAGGATCCACAACACTAGTCCAATACCAACGTCAATGTGGTGTTTCCCGTAAAAATGGCCCCTATGGCCACCTTAACCCATAGACAAAAGAAGGTGAGAATTTCTGTGAGCTTCACTCCTCCTCCTTTCTCAACTTTCAATCTACGAAGCAAGTTCAACAAAGAACAAAGAGCACCCCCTACATTTCCTCGAAACAATCACAACAAAAAGAATAAGAGGGGACAGTGAACCCTCCAACCTTCCAAACAACACATCAAGGTGTCATCGTGATCCATGGCACTAGTCCAATACCATTGTCAATGTGGTGTTGCCTGCCAAAATGGCCCCTGCGGCCACCTTAACCCGTAGACAAAAGAAGGTGAGAACGTCCCCCAACCCCACTCCCTCCTCCTCCTCCTTTCTCAACTTTCAATCAATGAAGTGGGTTCAACCAAGAACAAAGAGTACTCCTGACATGGGCTCAAAACAACCGCAACAGAAAGAAGAAGAGGGGACATCGAGCCCTCCAGGATTCCAAACAACACATCAAGGTGTCCTCGGGATCCATGGCACCAGTCCAATACCAGCGTCAATGTGGTGATGCCCGTCGAAACGGCCCCTGCGACCACCTTAACCCATAGAAAAAAGAAGCTGAGAACATCCCCAACCGCACTCCCTCCTCCTATCTCAATCTTCATCCCACAAAATGTGATCAATCAAGAACAAAGGGTGCTCCCGACATGGGCTCGAAACAACTGCAACAAAAAGAAGAAGAGGGGATAGTGAACCCTCCAATCTTCCAAACAACGCATCAAGGTGTCCTCGGGATCCATGACACTAATCCAATACCAGTGTCAATGTGGTGCTGCCCACCGAAACAGCCCCTGCGGCCACCTTAACACATAGTCAAAAGAAGGTGAGAACGTCCCCCAACCCAGCTCCCTCCTCCTCCTTTCTCAACTTTCGATCCACGAAGTGGGTTCAACCGAGAACAATGAGCGCTCCCGACATGGGCTCAAAAAAGCCACAACAGAAAGAAGAAGAGGGGACAGTGAGCCCTCCAGGCTTCCAAACAACGCATCAAGGTGTCCTTGAGATCCAAGGAACTAGTCCAATACCAGCATCAATGTGGTGTTGCCCACTGAAATGGCCCCTGCGGCCACCTTAACCCATAAACAAAGGAAGCCGAGAACATCCCCAACCGCAATCCCTCCTCCTTTCTCAATTTTTGGTCCATGAAGTGTGATCAGTCAAGAACAAAGGGCACTCCCAACATGGGCTCAAAACAACCACAAGAAAAAGAAGAAGAGGGGACAGTGAACCCTCCAACCTTCTGAACAATGCATCAAGGTGTCCTCGGGATCCATTTGTTGTTGTATGGATTTTTCTAAGCCATACAACAACAAATGCAAGGCCTCGTAAGGAAGGCACAACAATCACTCAAACTCCACAAACCATGAAGAAGAGTTCTCATTCAAATCACCTCGCAAGACGAGCTTCACTACACTTACCATTCATGTGCTACCAAGCAACGTGATAACAAGCCACAAATCGACTAACCTTGCAAATGGCCCTAGGCCAATCTTTGGGTGGTGGACCCAATAGGAAGCTCCTTTTTATCACACCACCCCTCGCACGAAAGATGGAGATTCACTATGCTTACCGCTCATGTGCTACTGAACAACGTGATAACAAGCTGAAAACCGACCAACCCTGCAAATGGCCCTAGACCAATCTTCAGGTAGACCTGGTAGGCAGGCTCCTTTTTATCACATCACCCCTGGCACGAAATGCCCAAATCCAAAAAAATCAAAGGGCCTGGGACACGACTCACGTGGTATACCAAGAAATTTTTGTTCTAAGCCATACAATAATAGATGCAAGGCCCCGCAAGGAAGCCACAACAATCACTCAAACTCCACGACAAGTGAAGAAGAGTTCTCTTTCAAAGCGCCTCCCGAGATGAGCTT
Source organism: Picea engelmannii (assembly GCA_009831015.1). Taxonomy (NCBI): domain Eukaryota; kingdom Viridiplantae; phylum Streptophyta; class Pinopsida; order Pinales; family Pinaceae; genus Picea; species Picea engelmannii. Next base: position 34,178 of record ML781188.1, on the reverse strand, counting down.
CGCTACACTTACCGCTCATGTGCTACCAAGCAATGTGATAACAAGCCAATAATCGATCAACCTTGCAAATGGCCCTAGGACAATCTTTGGGTGGACCCAACATGCAGCTCCTTTTTATCACATCACCCCTTTTTATCACATCACCCCTCGCACGAAATGCCGAAATCCAACAAAACCGAAGCTCCAACAACCCAACTCGCATGTTACCAAGAATTTTCCAAATGCAAGGCCCTGCAAGGAAGCCACAACGATCACCCAAACTCCAAGATGAGTGGAGAAGATTTCTCTTTCAAAGTGCCTCCCAAGATGAGCTTCACTACCGCTTACCGCTCATGTGCTACTGAGTAATGTGTGATAACAAGTCAAAAACTGACCAACCCTGCAAATGGCCCTAGGCCAATCTTCGAGTGGACCCAGTAGAAAGCTCCATTTTATCATTCACATCACCCCTCGCATGAAATTCCAAATACAATAGAACAAAACTGAAGAGTCGGGGACACAACTCATGTGGAGAAAAACTCGGGGTTCCCCAAAGGCAAGGCCAGGCGAGTTCACAAGAGGGGCACCCACCTGAGAAATTGTAATGAAAACAGGTTAGAGTGCACAGAGGCAACTCAAGGTCGCAAGAGGGGCACCCAACCAAGAAAACCGAAGAGCCAATGACATAGGTGTGGTGGGAGAAAAACTTGGGGTTTCCCGAATGCACAAGGCAAAATTGGGGTTTCCAAAGGAAATGCAAGGCAAGTTTGAAAGAGGGGCACCTAAAGCCAAGCCGAGTTGGCAAGAGGAGTGCCCAACCAACAAAACCGAAAGAGCCGAGGACATAGGTGCGGAGGGGAAAAAACTTGGGGTTTCTATAGGCCACACAAGGCAAGTTGGCAAGAGGGGTGCCCAAAACCAAGGCGAGTTGGCAAGAGGAGCGCCCAACCAAAAAAACCGAAAGAGCTGGCGACAGAGGTGCGGTGGGGAAAAAACTTGGGGTTTCCAGAGGCAACGCAGGGCGAGTTGGCGAAAGGGACGCCCAAAACCAAGGCGAGTTGGCAAGAGGAGCGCCCAACCAACAAAACAGAAAGAACCAGTGACAGACGTGTGGCGGGGAAAAAACTTGGGATTTCCAGAGGGAATGCGAGGCAGTTAGCAAGAGGGGCGCCCAAAACCAAGGTGAGTTGGCAAGAGGAGATCCCAACCAACAAAATCGAAGGCGACCGATGACAGAGGTGCGGTGGGGAAAAGTGTTGGGGTTTCCAGAGGCAACACAAGGCAATTTGGTGAAAGGGGCGCCCAAAACCAAGGCGAGTTGGCAAGAGGAGCACCCAACCAACAAAACCGAAAGAGCCAGCGACAGACATGCGGTGGGGAAAAAACTCAGGCTTTCCAGAGGGAACATGAGGCAGTTAGCAAGAGGGGCACCCAAAACCAAGGCAAGTTGGCAAGAGGAGAGCCCAATCAACAAAACCGAAGGGGGCCGGCGACAGAGGTGTAGTGGGGAAAAAAGTTGGGGTTTCCAGAGGCAACGCAAGGCAAGTTGGCGAAAGGAGCACCCAAAACCAAGGTGAGTTGGCAAGAGGAGCGTCCAACCAACAAAACCAAAAGAGCCAACGATAGAGGTGTGGTGGGGAAAAAACTTGGGGTTTCCAGAGGGAACGCGAGGTAGTTGGCAAGAGGAGCGTGCAACCAACAAAACCGAATGGGGCGACGAAAGAGGTGCAGTGGGGAAAAAACTTGTGGTTTCCAAAGGGAACACAAGGCGAGTTGGCGAAAGGGTCGCCCAAAACCAAGGCGAGTTGGCAAGAGGAGCGCCCAACCAACAAAACCAAATGAGACGATGATAGAGGTGCGGTGGGGAAAAGAGTTGGGGTTTCTAGAGGCAACTCAAGGTGAGTTGGAGAAAGGGGTGCCCAAAACCAAGGCAAGTTGGCCAGAGGAGCTCCCAACCAACAAAACCGAAAGAGAAAGCGACAGAGGTGCGGTGGGGAAAAAGGTGGGGTTTCCAGAGGCAACGCGAGGCGAGTTGGGAAAAGGGGCATGCAAAACCGAGGCGAGTTGGCAAGAGGAGAGTCCAACAACCAAAATCGAAGGTGGAGGTGATAGAGGTACGGTGGGGAGAAAACATGGGGTTTCCATAGGGAATGCAAGGCGAGTTGGCTAAAGGGGCACCCAAAACCAAGGCGGGTTGGCAAGAGGAGCACCCAACCAACAAAATTGAAAGAGCCAGCGACAGAGGTGCCATGGGGAAAAATGTTGGGATTTCCAGAGGGAACGCAAGGCGAGTTGGCGAAAGGGGTACCCAAAACCAAGGTGGGTTGGCAAGAGGAGCGCCCAACCAACAAAACTGAAAGAGCTAGCGACAAAGGTGTGGTGGGGAAAAAACTTGGGGTTTCCAGGGGGATCGCAAGGCGAGTTGGTGAAAGGGGTACCCAAAACCAAGGTGGGTTGGCAAGAGGAGTGCCCAACCAACAAAACTGAAAGAGCCAGCGACAGAGGTGCGGTGGGGAAAAAACTTGGGGTTTCCAGGGGGAACACAAGGCGAGTTGGCGAAAGGGGCACCTAGAACCAAGGCGAGTTGGCAAGAGGAGTGCCCAACCAACAAAACTGAAAGAGCCAGCGACAGAGGTGCGGTGGGGGAAAAACTTGGGGTTTCCAGGGGGAACGCAAGGCGAGTTGGCAAAAGGGGCACCCAAAACCAAGGCAGGTTGGCAAGAGGAGCGCCCAACCAACAAAATCGAAAGATCCAGTGACAGAGGTTCAGTGGGGAAAAAACTTGGGGTTTCTAGAGGGAACGCAAGGTGAGTTTGCGAAAGGGGCACCCAGAACCAAGGCGGGTTGGCAAGAGGAGTGCCCAACCAACAAAACCGAAAGAGCCAGTGATAGAGGTGAGGTGGGGAAAAAACTTGGGGTTTCCAGAGGGAAAGTAAGGCGAGTTGGCCAAAGGGGCACCCAGAACCAAGGCGGGTTGGCAAGAGGAACTCCCAAGCAACAAAACTGAAAGAGTCAGCGACAGAGGTACGGTGTGGAAAAAACTCGGGGTTTCTGAAGGGAACACAAGGAGAGTTGGCCAAAGGGGTGCCCAGAACCATGGCGAGTTGGCAAGAGGAGCGCCCAACCAACAAAACCGAAAGAGCCAGCGACAGTGGTCCGGTGAGGAAAAAACTCGGGGTTTCCAGAGGGAACGCAAAGCGAGTTGGCGAAAGGGGTGCCCAAAACCAAGGTGAGTTGGCAAGAGGAGCGCCCAACCAACAAAACTAAAAGAGCCAACGATAGAGGTGCGGTGGGGAAAAAACTTGGTGTTTCCAAAGGGAAAGCAAGGCATTTGGCAAGAGGGGTGCACCCAAAACCAAGGCGAGTTGGAAAGAGGGGCGACCAAACACAAAATAAGGCAAGCTCGCAAGATGGGCACCCAAACGAAAAAATGATCCATAACGCGAATGACCACACAAGGGATCACTAGGAAAAAATATGAGCTGGAGGATGGATAAGAACCAAATTTGGCTTGGAGGTAGATTTTTTAATATGGCCTCACCAAGGTTGGGTGCCCCAATGCAATGCAAGGCGAGTCCACAAGATGGGCGCCCAAACACAATTCAAGGTGAGTTCACAAGATGGGCGCCCTAACAAAAAACTGATCCACAACGAAAACGACCACACAAGGGAGCACTAGGCTAAAAGACGAGATGGAGGATGGATAAGAACAAATTTTGGCTTGTAGGTATATCTTTTAATATGGCCTCACCAAGGTTGGGTGCCCGAACGCAACGCAAGGTGAGTTCGCAGCATGGGCACCTAAACACAACGTAAGGCAAGTTTGCAAGATGGGTGCCCAAACGAAAAAATGATCCATAACGAAAACGACCACACAAGGGAGCACTAGGCTAAAAGACGAGCCGAAGGATGAATAAGAACCAATTTTGGCTTGGAGGTATATTTTTTAATATGGCCTCACCAAGGTTGGGTGCCCGAACGCAACGTAAGGTGAGCTCGCAAGATGGGCACCCGACCAACAAAACCGAAGAGCCAGCGACACAACTCATGTGGGAAACAAATTGGGGTTTCCACAAGGCAAGGAAGGGTGAGTTGGCAAGGTGGGCGTGCAAAGGCAAGGTGAGTTGACAAGTTGGGTGTGCAAAGATGAGGCGACTTGGAAAGACGGGCACCCACAAGCGGAGTCGTTGTGAAAGTGAGGCAGGGTGCCCAAACGTGGTGAGAGGCGAGCTGGCAAGATGGGAGCCAAAATGGAACAAGAGCCGAGTTGGCAAGATGGGTGCCCCAACGCAACACAAGGTGAGTTTGCAAGATTGCCACCAAAATGCAACGCAATGCAAGTTGGCAAGGTGGGCTCCTGAATGAAAAGCAAGGCTGCTAGTACGCAAGATGGACGCCCAAACGCAATGCAAGGCGAGTTCGCAAGATGGGTGCCCAAACGAAAAAATGATCCGTAATGAAAACAACCACACAAGGGAGCACTAGGCTAAAAGACAAGTCGGAGGATGGATAAGAAACAATTTTGGCTTGGAGGTAGATTTTTTAATACGGCCTCACCAAGGTTGGGCGCCCGAATGCAACACAAGGTGAGTTCACAAGATGGGTGCCCAAACGAAAAAATGATCCGTAACGAAAATGACCACACAAGGGAGCACTAGGCTAAAAGACAAGTCGGAGGATGGATAAGAACCAATTTTCGTTTGGAGGTAGATTTTTTAATACGGCCTCACCAAGGTTGGGCGCCCAAATGCAATGCAATGCAAGGCGAGTTCACAACATGGGCGCCCATATGCACGAAGAGTCGTAACGAAATGCACGAGAAGCTTGGCCAAGGTTTGGCGACCAAGGGCAAGGCAAGGTAAGTTGGCAAGAGGGGCACCCAAACGTAATTCAAGGCCAGTTGGCAAGGTGGGCGCCCAAACGCACGAAGATCCGTAACAAAACGCACGAATGGCCATAACGAAATGCACGAAGAGTCGTAACAAAAACGACCACACAAGGGATCACTAGGCAAAAAGACGAGCCAGAGGATAGATAAGAACCAATTTTGGGTTGGAGGTAGATTTTTTAATATGACCTCACCAAGGTTGGGCACCCGAACACAAGGCAAGGCGAGTTTGCAAGATGGGCACCCGAATGAAACACAAGGCGAGTTCGCAACATGGGCACCCAAACACATGAAAAGCCGTAACGAAATGCACAAGACGCCTGGCCAAAGTTGGGCAACCAAGGGCAAGGCAAGGAAAGTTGGCAAGAGGGGAACCCAAACGCAATGCAAGGCCAGGTGGCAATATGGGTGACCAAACGCATGAAGAGCCATAACAAAATGCATGGATGGTCGTAACAAAACACACGAAGAACCGTAACGAAAACGACCACACAAGGGAGCACTATGCAAAAAGACGAGTCAGAGGACGGATAAGAACCAATTTTGGCTTGGAGGTAGATTTTTTAATATGGCCTCACCAAGGTTGGGTGCCCGAACACAAGGCAAGGCGAGTTCGCAAGATGGGCGCCCAAATGCAATGCAAGGTGAGTTCACAACATGGGTGCCCAAACACACGAAAATCCATAACAAAATGCATGAGAAGCCTGACCAAGGTTGCGCGACCAAGGGCAAGGAAAGGCAAGTTGGCAAGAGGGGAACCCAAATGCAATGCAAGGCCAAGTGGCAATATGGGTACCCAAACACATGAAGAGTCGTAACGAAATGCACGAATGGTCGTAACGAAATGCACGAAGAGCCGTAACAAAAACGACCACACAAGGGAGCACTAGGCAAAAAGACGAGCCAGAGGATGGATAAGAACCAGTTTTGGCTTGGAGGTAGATTTTTTAATATGGCCTCACCAAGGTTGGGTGCTCGAACAGAATGGAAGGCGAGTTTGCAAGATGGGCACCCAAACGCAACGCAAGGCGAGTTTGCAACATGGGTGCCCAAACGCACGAAGAGCCGTAACGAAACACATGAGGAGCCTGGCCAAAGTTGGGCGACCAAGGGCAAGGCAAGTCGAGTTGGCAAGAGGGGCACCCAAACGCAATCCAAGGCCAATTGGCAATATGGGCAACCAAATGCATGAATAGTCATAATGAAACACATGAATGGTCGTAACGAAACGCACGAACAACCGCAACGAAAATGACCACACAAGGGAGCACTAGGAAAAAATACGAGCCAGATGATGGATAAGAACCAATTTTGGCTTGGAGGTAGATTTTTTAATACAACCTCACTAAGGTTGGGCACCCGAATGCAAGCAAGGCGAGTTCGCAAGATGGGAGCCCAAACGCATGAAAAGTCGTAATGAAACGCACGAGGAGCCTGACCAAGGGCAAGGCAAGGTGAGTTGGCAAGAGGGGCACCCAAACGGAATGCAAGGCCAATTGGAAAGATTGGCACCCAAACAAACGAAGAGTCGTAACAAAATGCACAAACTGCCATAATGAAATGCACAAAGAGCCATAACGAAAATGACCACACAAGGGAGCACTAAGAAAAAAGACGAGTCAGATGACGAATAAGAACAAATTTTGGCTTGGAGGTAGATTTTTTAATACGGCCTCACCAAGGTTGGGGGCCCGAATGCAATGCAAGGCAAGTTCGCAAGATGGGTGTCCCAACGCAATGCAAGGAAACTTCACAACATGGGCACCCAAACGCACGAAGAGCCATAACAAAACACATGAGGAGACTGGCCAAGGTTGGGCGACCAAGGGCAAGGAAAGGCGAGTTAGCAAGAGGGGCACCCAAACGAAATGCAAGACTAGTTGGCAAGATGGGCGCCCAAACGCACGAAGAGCCGTAACAAAATGCACGAATGGCCATAATGAAAATGACCACACAAGGGAGCACTGGGAAAAAAGATGAGCCAGAGGACGGATAAGAACCAATTTTGAGTTGGAGGTAGATTTTTTAATACGGCCTCACCAAGGTTGGGCCCCCGAACGCAATGCAAGGTGAGTTCACAAGATGGGCGCCCAAATGCAACGTAAGGTGACTTCGCAACATGGGCACCCAAACGCATGAAGAGCCGTAACGAAACGCACGAGGAGCCTAGCCAAGGTTGGGCGACCAAGGGAAAGGCAGGGCAAGTGGGCAAGAGGGGCACCCAAATGAAATGCAAGGCCGGTTGGCAATATGGGTGCCCAAATGCATGAAGACCCATAATGGAACGCACGAACGGCCATAACGAAATGCATGAAGAGCTGTAACGAAACGCATGAAGAGCCGTAACGAAAACGACCACACAAAGGGAGCACTAGGCAAAAAGACGAGCCAGAGGATGGATAAGAACCAATTTTGGCTTGGAGGTATATTTTTTGATATGGCCTTACCAAGGTTGGGCGCCCGAACGCAATGCAAGGCGAGTTCGCAAGATGGGCACCCAAACAAAATGCAAGGCAAGGCAATTTGGCAATAGGGGCACCCAAATGCAATGCAAGGCCAGTTGGCAAGATGGGCACCCAAACGCACGAAGAGCCGTAATTGAACGGACGAACGGCTTTAACAAAACGCGCGAAGAGCCGTAACGAAAAGGACCACACAAAGGGAGCACTAGGCAAAAAGACAAGCCGGAGGACAGATAAGAACCAATTTTGGCTTGGAGGTATATTTTTTAATACGACCTCACCAAGGTTGGGCACCCGAATGCAATGCAAGGCGAGTTTGCAAGATGGGCGCCCAAACGCAACACAAGGCGACTTCGCAACATGGGCACCCAAACGCATGAAGAGCCGTAACGAAATGCATGAGGAGCCTAGCCAAGGTTGGGCGACCAAGGGCAAGGCAAGGCGAGTTGGCAAGAGGGGCACCCAAATGCAATGCAAGGCCAGTTGGAAAGATGGGCAACCAAACGGACGAAGAGCCATAACGAAATGCACGAACGGTCGTAACGAAATGCATGAAGAGATGTAACCAAACACACGAAGAACCGTAACGAAAACGACCACACAAAGGGAGCACTAGGAAAAAAGACGAGTTAGAGGACGGATAAGAACCAAATTTGGCTTGGAGGTATATTTTTTAATACGGCCTCTCAAAGGTTTGGCGCCTGAACGCAACGCAAGGCGAGTTCGCAAGATGGGAACCCAAAGAAAAGAAAAGGCGAGTTTGCAACATGGGCGTCCAAAAGCATGAAGAGACGTAATGAAATGCACCAAGAGCCTGGCCAAGGTTGGGCGACCAAGGGCAAGGCAAGATGAGTTGGAAAGAGGGGCACCCAAATGCAATGCAAGGCTAGTTGGCAAGATGGGAGCCCAAATGCATGAAGAATCGTAATGAAACACACGAACAACCGTAACAAAATGCACGATGAGCCGTAACAAAATGCACGAAGAGCCATAACGAAAACAACCACACAAGGGAGCACTGGGCAAAAAGACGAGCCGGAGGATAGATAAAAACCAATTTTGGCTCGGAGGTAGATTTTTTAATACTGCCTCACCAAGGTTGGGCACCTGAATGAAACGCAAGGTGAGTTTGCAACATGGGCGCCCGAACGCAACGCAAGAGGATTTCGCAACATGGGTGCCCAAACACACAAAGAGCCGTAACGAAACACACGAACAACATGGGAAAGGCAAGGCGAGTTGGGAAGAGGAGTAGCCAAATGCAACGCAAGGCCAGTTGGCAAGATGGGTGCCCAAACACACGAAGAGCGGTAACGAAACGCACGAAGAGATGTAATGAAAACGACCACACAAGGGAGCACTAGGCAAAAAGACGAGTTGGATGACGGATAAGAACCAATTTTGGCTTCGAGGTAGATATTTTAATACAACCTTTCCAAGGTTGGGCGACCAAGGGCAAGTCAAGGCGACTCAGCAAGAGGGGCACCCAAATGTAATTCAAGTCAAGTTGGCAAGATGGGCCCCCAAACGCATGAAGAGTTGTAACAAAAATGACTACATGAGGGAGCACTAGGAAAAAAGATGAGCCGGAGGACGAATAAGTACCAGTTTTGGTTTGGAGGTAGATTTTTTAATACAGCATGGCCAAGTTTGGGCGATCAAGGGCAAGGCAAGGTGAGTTGGCAAGAGGGGTGCCCAAACACAATGTAAGGCGAGTAGGCAAGATGGGCACCCAAACACATGAAGAGCCGAAACGAAAACAACCACACAAGGGAGCACTAGGCAAAAAGACGAGCCGAAGGTTGGATAAGAACCAATTTTGTCTTGGAGGTAGATCTTTTAATGTGGTATGGCCAAGGTTGGGAAACCAAGGGAAAGGCAAGGCAAGTTGGCAATATGGGTGCCCAAATGCATGAAGAGCATGGGAAAGGCAAGGCGAGTTGGCAAGAGGGGCACGCAAACGAAACGCAAGGCCAGTTAGCAATATGGGTGCCCAAACACACAAAGAGATGTAACAAAACGCACTAAGAGTCATAACGAAAATGACCACACAACACAAGGGAGAAGTAGGCAAAAATACGAGATGGATGACGGATAAGAACCAATTTTGGCTTCGAGGTAGATATTTTAATACAGCCTGGCAAGGCAAGGCAAGGAAAGGAAACATGAGGTAGGGCAAGGGAAGGCAAGGTGCCAAGAGGCAAGAAAAGGCAAGGTGCTAGGAGGCAAGGAGAGGGAAGGTGCAAGGGAGGCAAGGCATGGAAAGGCACCAAGAGGAAAGGTATGGCAAGGAAAGGCAAGGCAAGGGAAGGTTCCAGGAGGCAAGTCAAGGTGTGCCGACATGAGGAGACCTCACAAAAATTTGGGAACAACCACACGAGTCAATGCCAGGCAAGAAGACAAGACAACCATCGGATAAGGAGTAAAGTTGGTCACAACTTAAATTTTTTAGGGTGGCCTGGGCAAGGCAAGGTGTCGGGATGCAAGGCACAACGAAAAGCGACCGAAGGCAAGGCAAGGCAAGGTAGTTCTAGGAAAGAAGATGAGCCAATCGTTGGATAAGGAGTGAAGGTGGTCACTATTATCACTGAAATTTCGTCCGCACATGGTGACAAGAACTCAGCATCGTCAACCAATAATGAAGTCATTCATGGCACTGAATTAATCTCACAGCATTCCAAAAAGGTCAAAAACTATACAAAGTAGTAAAAATTGAAGAGCGCTTTATAGAAGTTGGGTGCACACGCACATGCATGGAACAAGAACGTACCATGCGTGCATACGCGCACGATGCACGACTGTTGGCGCAAAAACCCATGCACCTGCTAAATGGCACATTTATTGAAATGGTCGGCATCCCAACCACTTATGGATCAGCTCCCAAGCCTATTTGACCCTCAAATCTGAGCTGAATCCACATGGTAGGCTGGTCAAAGACCTAATAAATCCCTAAAGAGCCTCTTTTCACACTACAAAGGAGTTACACAATAACCCAATGCAATGCTATAAAAATCCATGAAGAAACCTCATTTTCTCAAGGAATTTCATGTAATGTTATGCTGCCTAGATTGTTTTAAGGACTCCATCCTTGACAAGATCACTTTGGCACCATTTCATTGAGCAATCCACCTCTCCATTGAGTGGATTTGCAAAGGAGTTCTTTCATCACCATTTTTATTTTTCTTGTTGTAAGGAGAGAAAGTTTGTGAGGGTCCAAGAGCCTTCCTTTGGCGGAAGAAGGGACTCATAGTCCCCTTTCTTCTTTGTGCTTTGATTTCATCAATAGATCAGCCTAAAAACATTCGTGATATTGGTCTTTTTGTGTTTGTTATCTCTATACCCATATGCTTATGATTTTAGTTTGTATTAGTTTAATTCTTGCTTATAGTTTTGTTTTTCTTTCTCTAACTCTTTCCTCTACAGCTGTCATGCTCAGCAAGAACCAACTGGGCATGTAAGCACCTCTTATTTTCTCACCAAGGTGACGAAAAGGGTGCAAACAGATTGGCGACTGTACTGGGGAGAAGGTATCAATTCCTACCTCATTTGGGTTTATTTTGCTCTTCTTTTAGTTTGTTTAACTTGCAGGTGCACAAACCGGCCTAGGCCGACCTGCCAACCATCCAATTCAAGGGATAATTGAGAGAAATCCATCCGGATTTTCTTTCTTGGTCGTTTGTCATAGGTGCATAGGTATTCCACCCCACAGACGCGCATCATGCGTGCATGCGCTTTCGTAACATCCTTTCTCCGCGTGCATGTGCTTTCTGACTCATTTCTGTTCGTGTGCGTGCGCTCTATGCGCACCTGTCTGGACTAGGGGTCGCGCATTTGATTAAAATTTCTCATTGTAAGTTGTTGGGATGTGGGGAAGGTCTTTGGCCTTTTTTGAAAATGATGTTAAGCATGCTCTAAATACTGCACCACACTTAGTCCCCTCATCATATAAAGGGGTTAGTCTAACACACATAGTCACTTAGGAGGATAAAAATAAATTTCCCTTCTTTGCTTTTTTCCACGTGGATGGCTTATTTTGACTAATAATCTAAGTTGGACATTAATTTTAATCACATCTTAACTTACATTTGGGACTATAAGTTGAAGTAACAATCATTGAGTATGCTCTTCTCTCGCGCCTCCAAGCGATCTTGAGAAACAGAAAAAGATTATGAAAACAATCTCATCTCCCTTAACAAAGTTTTAAACCTTTAGGAGAGGACAATGGCCCTTTTTGGGACCCCTCTTAGTTTCATTTTTTCAAACACATTTTGAACTTGTAACGGGCCCATACATGCCCACATGCTACAAAGATAGAATAGTGGTTGAAATTTTTCTTTCTTAGATCAAAACACTAGGAGAGTTTAAAGGTTTGTAACGGGCCCATACATGCCCATATGTTCAGTCTAGGATAGTTTCACGCTTTTTCTAGATTACCTCACAAATAGGGAGTTAAAGGATAGTAACGGACCCACATGTCCACATGCTATCTTCCTAGGGATTTTGAATTCCACAAGGTTGTACCAAAGACATCTAGCTAATTAGGTAATCACACTTTTGTAAGGACCAAGAGAAGTCCACATGCAACAAGGTGACATCTAATTAACTAAAAATTGGCACACTTTTCACTCACACACAAAAGTCACTTCTCACGCACATAGCTTCTTCTCGAAACGTGGAGGTCCAAGTAAGTTTCCTCCAAAGGGATTCCGAAAATACCCCATTTTTTCTTGACAGGACTATCCACTCCCAGTTTTAATCAAACGAGGTTGGTTTTCACCCCCAGTCTCACAAAACAACTTCATCTAAAATCTTTTTAAAAACTCACTAATTTTTCCTCCACAAGAGGTGCCAAAAGAATTTTTTAGTCTAGGTAGGATTTCGTGGATAAGCATCCAAATAACTCCCCGTTATCTGGTTCTCACATTGATAAAACATAGAGGTTGTCAAATAGGGAACTTAAAATCCTCCAAGTCAAGTGTTCCAATCACCATAAGGTAGGGAGATACCCGTGAAGGGTTGAAGGCTGAGGTCCGGTTGTTCTGTGCATCCCCCCTTGAGGCACCCACCTCTTGGATGGGATCCAGCCCGTGACCCATTTCTTAGGCCGAAAATCCAAATGTCGCACTTTGATCGAGGTACCTAGTGACCAATTTTAGGACAACTACCCAGGTGGCAATTTTGGATTGCAATTGCACCTTGATTGAATTTTGTGTGGCTATTGGGAAATATCACCAGCTCTTTCGGGATATGCCCCCTCTACCCCTCATTATAACCAATTATTTCATCCTTCACTAATTTCTCTTCCAGTGACTTCAGACCCCACTGTTGAGTATTATTGGAAGGTCCAGTGCTATTTGAGAGGAAGGACGTTACGTCTTCTAGGACACAAGCATTTTCTTTCTTTTTGTTTCCCCCACGTGGACAAAACCCTCTTACCCACATATATGCTTCTTTCTCATTTTTTGTATGATGCCCATCTGATTATAGTTTGATTTGGATATATATATTGTGTAAACATTCAAACCAAAAGACTCTTGTTTCTATATTTCTCTAACCACTTTTTGCACACATTCAAACAACTAGTCTGACATCATAGGGGAACCACAGAAATCCCAGTGTTCACAACGCTTGCTCAATATCCCTCCTATATTAGGGGGAGTATCTGGTTGTGCCCGCTCATCGGCATCTCCTTCACACACTCCTGTGAGTGCTACTATCTTAGGATCAACTTTGCTTGGTTCTACATTACTTGGGTCAACTGCCCAAGGTCATCCATTCACTCTCTCTCCTTTGGATGGAAGCAGGGGACCCTCTTCCTCTCAAGGAGGGAACACCAACCCACCTAGCCCCCATCAAGGGTCAGGTTCACAACGCACTATGGTTGGAGCTAACCCTCCCACCCCACTACAGATTCCATATTTGGCCTCTCTCAACATACCAGATCTCACCAAACTCACCAATGATCCTATATTGCATGACGCCACATGTCCTGCAATGCCAACAAAACTTCCTTAAGACATACCAAAGTTTGAAGGAAAGGCAGGGGATGACCCCACCAGCCATGTCATGACCTTTCATCTATGGTGTTCTTCCAATAGCATTATGGATGATTCCATTAGACTACGATTATTTCAATGCACATTCACAGGCCCATCAACCAAATGGTATGTCGAAGAAAAATCAGGGTCCCATGGGACCTTTGAGTCATTGGCCAAAGAATTCTTGACCTTCTTCCAATTACCCATCCACCACGACAATGGTCTAGAACTACTATCTAACTTCAAACAAACCTCAGCCACACACATCGTTTACCACATTCATGAGTGGCGTAGGTGACGTAGTTTGTGTAAAGAAGAAACCACCAAGCAACAATGTCTCGACTGGTTTCTTAGATCACTTGTCTCTCTCCTTGGAAAGGATGTAGCTTCCAACTTCCCTCAATTTGAAGAGGAAGCCATCAGTAAGGCCCAATAGTATGACCTCATTTATGCACAATCATGGTACTTATACACGGTACTTCCTGATCTTCCAAAACCTATGCCATTTGGCCAAGACAAACTTGGGATGTCTCACTCAGTAGACAGACTAATAGGTGCCACTACACACCATGGTCCACAAACCCAACCACCACCGATGTATGGAACAACTCAATACCCGCCGGCCTACGGGGGAACTTCTTATTACCCCCCACCCCCTTATCAACAACCATACCCTGTTGCTATACCTCCACCCATCAGTGGACCACCACCACCACCGCCCATACATCCACTTATTCCCACAAACAGTGGTACTCCCTCAACATTAGCCTATAGTACTAGCGAAAGCACTACGCCTTCCTATGTACCTTATGGATCGGTACCACCACAAAATCCATATTTTCCATTTCCTGGTTCTCCACAACCCATGGCTCCCCCACATCCACATGCAAGGGTAAATTTTGTTCAACCCTCTGCTGCTCAACAATACCAAAATTTTGAACAGTTGAATACAGCCAACCCAAATCATCCATCGAACAATACCAAGAAGAAAGGAAGGAACATAAATAACAACAACCCTATTCAAGGCGGGAATCAACCCCCATAGCACCAACCCACTGGGGGCAACCAGAACCAAGGGAACCAAAACCCCCAAGGGGGAAATAAAAACAAATGACAAGGGAAAAATAATGTTAAAACCATCTTCCCTTGTGCTCTTTGTGGTGATTTCAGTCATTACACTCACCATTGCCCCCAAATCACTGATTTCAAATGGTTGAAAGACTCGGGTAGTCTTCCCAATTCCCCTGCATAAACTAGCCCTCAATAGGCACCACAACAATACGTGCAAAAACCCCCTCCCGTCGTGCTGCAAAATCCAATTCCACATCAAGGTGTGATAAACACCCAATAGGACACACATCATCCCCCACCTCAGGTGGGACAATACGACAACCCCAACAATCCAGTGGAGCGTACAATTCTCCTCACCAGTGAGGAAGAAATTCTTCTGCAAACGCGTAATCATGAGTATCATACTCCCACTGAGTCTACCCCCATCTCTCTAGAGACAAACCCTACACCAACGGGACCCCCGTTGGTGATCCCTCGCCCTTCCATCGAACCACCACTTCGCATCCCTCGCATCCCATTGCGTAGGAATGTCCACAATCCACAGGCTAGGGAAGCTCATAACTATAGCTTGGTAGACGACTTAGCACAATCCCTGACTGCCATGTCAGTCTTGGAAGTCCTCCAGACTTGTCCTACGCAGTGGAAATATTTATTTTCCGCCTTGGGGACAGTTGACCCTGCAGATAATTGACTCATCACATTTGATCTTGATAGCGGAGAACCTCTTCTTCCTGCCTTGATCGCTTTTCAAATACCAGTGAAAATACAGAACATCACAGTTCATTGGTGTATCATCGATGAAAGTGCCTCTACGTGCATCATGTCCAAAACAGTATGGCAGAAACTTGGTTCCCCAGAACTCATACCCTCTTCCATCACATTATGAGCTTATGACAGACGACCATCCTCTCCTGAAGGGCTCTTCCAAAATGTCCCCGTTGAACTCGGGGGCAAGACTATTCTCATTGATATCGAAGTTATCGATGCCCCCCTCAATTATAATATCCTGTTCGGTCGTAGCTACATGTACGCTATGAAGGTAGTGGCATCTTTCGTCTTTCAGACAATGATGTTCCCCCACAACGGGAAGATCGTGACCATCAACCAAGTCTCACATTATGAGCCTAACCCATCTGTCAACCTCGATAATATTCTTCCTCTCATCCACACCAACCAAGACGCATATCCACTCATAGAGATGGGTCCTGGGAATTTCAAAGACCCATCCTTGTTAGAAACGTACCATGGAGCACCACCACTCCTTCATTCTGCTAATCAAGTATGCATCATCTCATCTAACAGAACTCACATGGAGGAGGCTCTTCCTCCTCAGGAGGCTTTCGTCATTCCTGACATCTCAATAGTCGCAGAACCACTCCCGTCGGAGCCTCATGCGCACTTATCGACCTCAACATTCCACGAATCCACATCCCCTCAAGGGAATACTCCTGTCTGGGAGACACTCCCCCAACCCCTCACCCAAATTCCCTTCTTTTACCCTCCCCCAGGTATTGAAGTTTTTCAGGTAGCCGCAACGCTCACACTACCTAATATGGTGTTAGCAATCCTAGTTTGGTATTTACACCCACCAGAGATGGTCCCTCGACCATCTCTTCCCCCACAGAATGAACTTCCCATGACGATTCCCATCCTCACCCCCACTACCCCCCCACTCACTAACATCTTGGCTACAGCTGGAGGCAGGAGAAAGAAGAAATATCCCACCGCTCCACTTCCTCCACGCATACCACCACCTTGTGCACTATGTGAGAAAGAGGGCCACCAAACCAACAATTTCCCATCCCTATCTGAATTACGGAATTTGATTCCCCTCAATCAAACTCCCAAAACACCCACCACTACTGCTAGTTCCCCCACAACCACCCAACCTTCCAGTAGTAAAGGGTTGAGGACCAAATACACTTGTTCTATCTGTTCAGAGTATGGCCATTACACCCATCATTGCCCAACACTGTCGCGCTTTCGACAGACATTAGCGGTTGTACGCCATAACTTCCAGAACAACCCATGCCCTGCTACGTCCTCTTCAAATATCACTGACATTCACTATGTCACCACTTCAGTCAATGAACATATGAGATGCCCTTGCTCTCTCTGCGATTCATTAGCTCATTTTACATACCAGTGTCCTATGATCCTTGCATACAGGAAACGTCAATTGGCCCTGCTTTACCAACCCGCAGAAGCGATAATTGACATTACCTCGTCACTAGAGGATCTTCGTCTCATTTCTCCCGAACCTGAGGCACTTCCAACGCCTCTATGGTTCTTAAATGACGTCTCTGAGGATTTACCCCACAACCCCCCCAACTCCCCGGCTCATTCCTCTATGGACACTCTCCACCCAACCACCACGGGTACTCCTCAATACTTCGATATATGGTTTATGTCGAGTGAACCCTCACCATCTCCTGGTGTTGCTCCCTCTGCTTCTCCATCAGGGGGAAACCACACTATCACCGAGATCACTCCTCATGATCCCTTATATTCCCACTGTTTCTAATGCGACAAGGAAATACTAGAAGAGCTACACCTCCCCGACTCTCCCTAGAATGCACTACATCACCGTACACTCTTCTTTCCACAGGAATCCCTCATGCCTCCTAACCAAAACCTCATTTACGCGGTCAAAACCAAAGATTTTATCCCATCAGGGCCTATAGATTGGTTCAACAAACCCATTCCTGCCCCTGATGCTTTTGAAAAAGGCAATATGGCCAACATTTCCCCCACCATCAAAATCGACATTTCCGTTAAAAATGACATCATCGAAGAAATCATCATTGGAGCTGCTTGCACTCCTCAGGAAATCACCGCATATAAAGCCCTCTTCCAGGAATATAGGGATATTTTCACCTAGTCATACACAGAAATTCCCAGCCTCGATCCCTCTATTGTTGAACATCGCATCAACACCTGGCCTGACATCACACCAGTTCTCCAGAAACAGTGACCGCTACACCCATCTAAATCCACAACCATCAAAGCCGAAATCGAAAAATTACATACAACCGGGTTTATTTACCCCATCGCTTACACTTCATGGGTTTCCAACCCTATACCCATTGACAAAAAATAGGGCACTATCCGCATTTGCAAAGACTTTCGTGATCTCAATAACGCATGTCCTAAAGACAACTTTCCAACGCCTTTCATCGATCAAATTATCGACGATTGCGCCGGCCACGAGGCTCTCTCCTTTATGGACGGATTCTCTGGCTATAACCAAATCCAAATCCACCTAGTTGATCAGTATAAACCGCATTCATTACCCCATGGGGTACTTTTTCATATCGTGTCATGACTTTCGGCTTAAAAAATGCCGACGCAACTTTCCAGCGGGTGATGACATACATCTTTCACGATCTGGCTGAAATCATCCTCGCCTACTTGGATGACCTCACGGCTCGATCCAAGAAACACACCTAGCATCTTGATGATTTACGAATCATATTTCAACGGTGTCGCCAGTACAACATTCGCTTGAATCCTCTCAAGTGCGTGTTTTGCGTCACCGCAGGGCACCTCCTCATTTTTCTCGTTTCCCAAAGCGGTATTACCGTGGACCCCCTCCAAGTCAAAGCCATCACCAAAATTCCACCTCCTTGGAATTTACGACAACTTCAGAGTCTACAGAGAAAAGATAACTTTCTCAGACGCTTTTTTCCTGATTATGCCATACGCACACATGGTTTCCTCCGCTTACTGCGTCACGACATCCCTTTTCACTAGGACGATTATGCCCAACAGTCATTTGACGATATTAAAACAACACTTTCAAATGCACCTTTAATTAGTGCACCTGACTATAATCGTGACTACATTCTCTACGTATCAGCATCCGCTATATCAGTAGCCGGCGTCCTTGTCTAGCTCAGAGATGAAAATCGTGAACACATCATTTACTATGTTAGTAAGAACCTCTCAGGACCACCCTTGAAGTATAAACACAAAGAGAAACTTGCTCTTGCAGTTGTCCTCACAGTCCAAAAACTGTGCCATTACATTCTGCTTCATACCACAAAGGTCGTCGTAGATTCCAACCCTATGCAATACTTGCTCAACCCTCGACAAGTTAATGGCAAATTCGCTCGATGGATCATTATCCTTCAGGAGTATGACCTCGAGTTATCAACACCTAAAAGCAAGAAGGCCCTCGTTCTCGCCGAACTTGTCACGGCCCTACCCTCTGACATTACCAGTGCCTCCGTCAATACCGACTTTCCCGACAAACATCTCTTTTATATCACTTCGGATGATACTTGGTATGGAGACCTCCTCATCTACCTCCTAACTCAAAATTTCGGTAACCACCTTTCACGAGATGATCGACAACGTATTTTCCATCAGGCCCCCCGTTATCTCCTCATAGGAGACATCCTATACCGGCGGGGCGTTGACACCATTCTTCGTCATTGCCTGACTATTGACGAGGCCAACAGAGTCTTAAACAACTTCCACAGTGGTGCATGTGGGGGCCATATTTCGGGTATATCCACTGCCCAAAATATTATCTGAGCCGGTTACTTTTGGCCTACTCTGTTTCATGATTGCATTCATGCCGTGAAATGATGTGAGCAATGTCAGCTCTATGCCAACAAAGCCCGAGCTCCCCCTGCTCTTCTTCACCCAGTCATTACTGCCGGGCCTTTTTGTAAATGGGGCATCGACTTTATGACTTTTAATCCCCCCTCTAGAAATGGTCACAAATACATTGTTGTCGCCGTTGATTACTTCACCAAATGGGCCGAAGCTATGCCCACCTTCAACAACACCGTTGAAACTGCAGCACATTTTTTCTTTAACCATGTCATATCTCGCTTTGAAGTACCCCTCCAACTCGTTTTCGACCACGGGAAACACTTCGAGAATGAGATCTTCGTCAAAATATCCTCTCGGTTAGGCTTCTCTCACAAGTTTGCCTCACCATATTACCCTTAGTCAAACGGACAGGTCGAGGCAGTGAACAAAGTCCTCAAGACCATGTTACAGCGCATGGTTAATAAACATAAAACCAATTGGCATCATATGTTATTTTCCACGCTATGGGCTTATCAAACGACAGTAAAAACGACTACTGGTTTCACGCCATTCCATTTAGTCCATGGGGTTGAGGCAACTCTTCCCATCCAGTGCGAAATTCCCACCTTACGCACCGCAATTGAGCTATTACCTGACACTGCTCCAATGGAGCAGCGCTTGCTAAACTTGGAGTCTCTGGATGAATATCATCGATCTTCCTTACAGAACAACGAGGTAGCTAAAAAACGATCCAAAGCTACCTTTGATCACCATGTAAACCTTCGGTCATTCCGCGAAGGTGACCTTGTCCTGGCTTATGATATCGCTCATGATACCTTTAGCCATGGAAAATTTGAATCACTCTGGCATGGCCCTTACATTATCCAACATTGCCTCACCAAAGGCACATACATCCTGGCCTCTCCTGAAGGCCTCTCTCTCAAAGAACCCGTCAACGGGTTGTATCTCAAGAAATTTTATGCTTAAAAGTAGTCATTCTACTTTAGGTTATTTCTTTTCTAGTGTTTTTAATCTTTTTTTCCTCCCTCTCGTCTAAACTATCCTTTGTTCTATTAACAGATGCTTCCTCCACCAGCCTACCACATTGGTTACGCCGACGGTGCCAGCCGTTGGACACAAAATCTCGCTTCAGCTGCTTGGGCTCTATACACCCCCTCACATGAAATGCTACATTCAAGTGACATATGTTTGGGGCCAGCAACCAACAACCAAGCCGAATACACTACGGTCATTGGCTTCCTGGCCGATGCCCAGTGTCATCATATTCGTCACCTTAGTGTCTTCCTCGACTCTCAACTAGTCGTTCTCCAGCTCAACAATGTATACCATGTACGCGATCCGTGCCTCTTTCGCAAATACCTGCAGGTTAGACTGTTATCTCGACATTTTGATTCCATTACATTTACACATATTCCAAGACAATTGAATCAAACAACAGATCAACTAGCTAACATAGTGTTAAATTGGCATATATCACATCAAGCTACACATACATAAACATATCACAAATCCTGTCACAGCATATATATAGAATAGACATCATCAAAAGCAACAAACACATGTAGACAACATCATGATCTCAAAAAGGTATACTCATGCATATATAGATATCAAGGCCCATCAGGCCATCCGAATGTTTACATACAAAAATACATGTGCCCGCAGGCCAGCACAACACCTTGGTACAAAAAATTGGCTCACTAGCCTATATACAACCAAAAAATATACATCATGATGCCTCTATCGCACCACCACCTACTCCTCCCTCAGGAGGAGGTGGTGTCCCACCACCACCTTCCCCAGCAGGTGGTGGACCACCCACAGAACCCTCCTGCCCTGACGGCAGGCATCCACTCATCATCGTCACAAGCACTGCTTGCCGCACTATGGCCCGCCATGGGGGCGACACCCCCACACACTACTCTAGGAAGCTCTCATTCTGGATACACGTCCACATGCCCTCAGGCACATCCTGCAACACCATCTCCAGATGACGGCGTATGTCATGAAAATCTACTTCGGCTGTCGTCGGAGGAGCATGTGATGGCCCTGAACCGGGGTCATCGAACCAGTGCCTCCTTGCTGCCCTCTCAGGCTCAGAAGGTCGCTCTGCGTCATCCTCCCACCGATGTCTCTCTCCCTGCGGTTTTCTCTCTAGCTCACGATGAGACGACGCTCTCTGCATCTCCACCTCGCGCCCGTGAGGTGCCACATATGCACATGCACAAAACAACAACAAACAGATAGTATCAACATCTATATCATATACATATGGACTGATATCTTAAAAACCACAACATAAATCACAAACATACCAACATACTAAACATACCTCGATGGTCAAAAACCTCCCCATGAGGTAGCACCATGTCTGGGTCACCCTGGAAGTCCACCCCAGCATAGGGGTACTGAAGTATCACTTGCGGCATCTATCGCCATATCCGGACCGCCTCTGTAGAGAATAAGGGGCCACCTTCGCCACCACCGTGGCGAACCAAAACCGTCGACCACCGCCTCAATCGCGGCTCTTGTGCCCCCGAAATCTCCAACAGAACCCTCGGGCGCAGCATCAACACCCTCTCCAAAAACTAGGCTACCAGGGTAGACCCAAATGCGAACTCTCCTACACCTGTAGACCGACAACGGTCCAATTGTGCTATCATCCACGCATACAGCGTCATCCCCCACGCGAACTACTCACCGGCCACCACCCTCTCCAGTACCAATAGCTGGCCACCACTAATCCGTTGGGTCACAAGTGACCCATATATACGCACAACCATCGCCACTATACAACGATGTGCTAGGGAGTCTATCATGCTAATGCTCA
Organism: Picea engelmannii; assembly: GCA_009831015.1. Lineage (NCBI taxonomy): Eukaryota > Viridiplantae > Streptophyta > Pinopsida > Pinales > Pinaceae > Picea > Picea engelmannii. Next base: position 12,347 of record ML781188.1, on the reverse strand, counting down.
CCACAGTCCTAGACATAAAGTCCCGACCTGAGCAGTATCGCTTGCTAATCGTAGCAAGGGCTATATCCCTCAGCATCACAGGCTCTGTCGATAGGGGTGTTCCCCAAAAGGGGAGCCTAGTCAGAAAATATACATCGTCCACCATAGTGAAGGGATCTGCTCTCCTTGCACGAGGAAGCAGTGCAGCTCCGGACTCCACATCTGGAGCAGGAACTGTAGTAAATACTCCTGTGCCCGTATCAATGGGCACTCAAAGAACTTTAGCAACCTGTGGGTTGCTAAAGTTGCTCGCACCCCAGGCCCCTCAATGGCCACAACATCTCGCAACTAGGCACAGTCTCGCTCTCACCACCACACTGGCATCATCACTACAGGCCACCTGCAAACAACACAAAGTCCTATATAAGCTCAGATAACCATCCACAGCATCAAACCAACTCGTTTTTTACCCTTCAAACCTTGCCTCCTAGGTGCGGTTTTTGTTCCCACAGGCGCGCACACATGCGCGCATATATGCATGCCTGTACATCGAACAGGTGCACCTCAATGTGTGCTTGTTTGCTTCACAGGCGCGCTCTTAAGCGTGCCTGTTTACCATACAGACGCGCACCAGTGCGTGCCTATCACACCTACAGGCACACACTGATGCACACCTGTTCACAACACATGCGCGCATTAAATTCCCCCTACCGCGCACCCATGCGCATATATTCGGTGTACAGGCGCGCACGTATGCATGCCTTTCACTAAATTTCCCACGCATGTGGGCTCACACCCCATAAAAAAACCCTAAATACCCCTGTACGGCCCTCCATACAAACCCTGCCCAAAAATTGAAAACCTATTTCTATGCAGGATGATCAGACCACTAACCTGATACTCGCAGAACGTCGATCGGATGCCTCGTCCTCCCCGAATCTCCAAATCTCCTTTGAAAACTTCTCGTCCAGTCACTATTGTAGCAGGTACAAATGAGGTGGCAATGTGGGCCCTACAACTATATATAGGCCTTTTTCCAAACTTCCACTCACCATTCCAGGAGCCCAAGGTGTCCGTTTTTCAAACCGTCTTCAGCCATGGGATCAACATCCCGTCACCTACATCACAGCAGTCCCTGGGTCACTTTTCATCATGAGCCCCCGGGGAACCTTTTTTCATATCATGGTTAGGTACGCATGCGCATAGTCACATTTTCCAAATACATGCTCATATCTTTGATTCTCTTCAGATATTGTTCACTTTGGGTATTTGGTTGTTATGTGTGCAGGTACTTGCTCATCATTCATCGACATCATCCTATCAGGTATATATTCAGCACTGGCATGTAGTCTCTCCTGCTGTATTGCATTTACATTTCCAGTCACACCCACTGATATTGGCCTTTAGGATCCTCATTCTTGGCTCTGCAGTACCCACACCTCCATTTGCATCTTCGGTACTGTTACCCGGTAGCATTCTTACCCACATGAGTTGTCCCATTCATAGCACCTTTTGGCACTTTGGACACTCATGTTGTTCTTCATTACCCTTTAGGGATGGGAGTCTCGATAGTCTTTCATCATGTTGTGAATCAACCACATACTCCTCCTCATTTTGCTAGCTTTCCCACATGGACTCCCAAATTATCTCTTTACGGTTCTATTTTTTACTTGCACCTCCACAGTATCATGAACCCTCCATTTCATCCATAATCAGTTTGCCTATCTTCGAACCTACCTTCATTTCACCTACCTCATACAGAAACTCACCAATGGGGCCCCCACCCTTCATCAGTTTTCCAAGAAAATTATGCCCTACGTAGGCCACCCATATCACACTGGGGCACCCATTTCTGTATTTGTACATTTCTCCCCAATTATTCATTATTTATTGTACAAACGCCTTTATTTTCAGTCTTTACATTTTCTTTTGTCGTCACCGTTGGCGACTTGCTTCCTTTTGGCCACACGCAACCCATGTCACCCTTGGTTGGAGCATTACTTATCATCTACCCTTGCCGGCATCGTCCATATCTTCAGAGTACTCCACAGGTCATTTACCTCTACCCTCTGAATTTGTTCACCTTGTCCCACCTCTGGCACACCTTATCACCAGTCTTTTCGTCCCCCTGACACTCGACCTTGTCACATGGTTGCGGCCACTCTTTATATCATACATCCTTCAACCAAGGGAAGTCTTGAGTCTTCCCACTTTTTGACTTCGTCCATGTACCTCTACCACTTCCTCACCTCAGTAGATTCCATGAAGCCCTTTGCTTCTGGGAGTTGCATTCCCCTTTTGTTGACATCAACACAATTTTTTAGAAGGGTGAAACACCATTGCTCCCTGCTTTCGTTGGCCCCCATAACATTCGACGCCAACACTTTCTCATGTTATGGTGGGTCTTACTTTGCCACTATTGTAGTTATTTTTATCATTTGCCGAAGACCTCTGAACTTGGTAGGGCCATCAATACCCGCATCATCGCTGATACTTATTACCGCGATCATTGCCTATTTATTCAGAGTATGTTCCTTTGTAGAATTGTCTTCTGCCTTTATCATCACCGCCCCCGAGGGCGCTGCAGTTGTCTACACCAATGCTTCCATCATCTTTTTCAGAGTTACATAACACGAGCATGGGGCATGCCCGCCTTGTTTGTACACTGTTGTATATTTTACGCACCTTATCGAAGGTCGGGTTCTACCGGTTCCTTTCTCCTCCAAAGGATTTCTCTGCACGATCCCACTATTTCTCTATCTTACAACAACATTCTCAATAGAAGAAACATTGATGGATTTTGGCTATACGTATGCTCCTAACCTCACCCATCAGGGGGAATCTGTTATCATTGAAACTTCATCCGCACATGGCGACAAGAACTCAACATCGTCAACCAATAATGAAGTCATTGACAAGATCACTTTGGCACCATTTCATTGATCAATCCACCTCTCCATTGAGTGGATTTGCAAAGGAGTTCTTTCATCACCATTTTTATTTTTCTTGTTGTAAGGAGAGAAAGTTTGTGAGGGTCCAAGAGCCTTCCTTTGGAGGAAGAAGGGACTCATAGTCCCCTTTCTTCATTGTGCTTTGATTTCATCAATAGATCATCCTAAAAACATTGGTGATATTGGTCTTTTTATGTTTGTTATCTCTATACCCATATGCTTATGATTTTAGTTTGTATTAGTTTAATTCTTGCTTATAGTTTTGTTTTTCTTTCTATAACTCTTTCCTCTATAGTTGTCATGCTTAGCAAGACCCAACTGGGCATGTAAGCACCTCTTATTTTCTCACCAAGATGACGAAAATGGTGCAAATAGTCACAACTACACTTTTTTAAGACGACCTAGGCAAGGAATTGCAAGGAGTGGCACGCGAGGAGGAAAGGCAATGCAAGGTAGTTCTAGGCAAGAGGACAAGTCAATCGCCAGATAAGGAGTGAAGGTGGTCACAACTCAACTTTTTTAAGATGTCCTAGGCAAGGAAAGACAAGGAAAGGCGCCAAGAGGCAAGGTAAGTCAAGGTGCGCGGAGGCAAGTCGGGGCAAGGCACCACGAGCCAAGGCAAGGTGCCAGGAGGCAGAGTAGGGCATGGAAAAAGGCAAGGAAAGGTAGCGCCAGGCAAGAAGACGAGCCGACTATCATATAAGGTGTAAAGATGGTCAGAACTTAACGTTTTTAAGATGGCATGGGCAAGGCAAGGAAGGGAAAGGCGTTGGGATGCAAGGCAAGGTAGGGCACGTCACAAGGAAAGGCAAGGTGATGTAGGGCACGACGCAAGGCAAGCCAAGGAAAGGTGTGAGCAGAGGAGTTGGGGCACGACGACCCAACCAATGGGTGAGTTGGTGGACGTGTCATGACTTAGGCGGACCCATGTGGTGAGTTGGTGAGTCGACCCGACTCTCATGCCAAATGGTGCGGCGATCCACGGGATGGAGAGAGCACATATAATTAAGGCATGAGTTGGGATGAGTCAAGGAAGAACAAATCGAGCAGAGAAGAGTGAAGATAGATTCAACTAAGTGTCTCAGTTGGGCATCTTGATGGAGAGAACATGAAGAGTCTCAAAGTTGATTCGTTGGATGAGTTGGCAGTGCATGCGACGAAGAGGAGACTTGCGATAGACGTGCAAGGCGGACTCAGGTTGTGGCAAGGGGGTCCTATGAGACAGTGAAGTGAGGAAAAAGCCATTGAAGTGACTTGGCCAAATTCTGTATGTCTTTGTATGGAGTTGCGGCTCCCTTCTTTTGGCCATCTCTCATTGTAACATTCTGTACATTGTGATCTACGGGTGTCAGGCAAAGTTCATGTTGCCCAACCACACGTGTGTCTCTTTCTCGTGTATGGATGATTGCATGTTCTTAATGGCTTAAATGACTAAGTATAGAACAATGTAATTGTCTAAGCATAAACAATGCATGTTTAGTGTAACCTGACATGATTGGCTCGGGACAGAGTATGGGTGTGCCCTGAGTGAGGCATAGTTCGGGTGGAGTACGACTTGGGCGGGCCAAGCCACTGAGACAAAAACGTCATGGTGTCGGGCGACTTGGGAGTGCCAAGTCGAGTTGGATCTTCGGGCAGACTGTGGGCATGTGAAAGAATCGACATATGATTGGGTGGATTGCACATTGGGTCCACATTGGACATGGAGTGGATTGCAAGGCACCTTTTCCAATATAAAAGGAGGAAACCTCCATTGTGTGAAGTCATCCAATAAGAGTTCAATCGATGAGTGCCTGACAAGGGTGGACAAGGAGTTATGAGGCGAAAAGTATAGGTTTGGGGGCACAGTGAACTACTTGGATGATGTTTGCACAAAGGACTTAGACATCTTGGCAAGTGTCTGAGGCACAACAGAGCTAGACTAAGGTTGCGGTAAGTGAGGAAGAGGCGTTGCAGGAGGTAGATCCACGGATGCATCGGGGGTTGGATTGTGCAAGTCTTTTGGGTAGCAGTGAGACGTGTCATGACTTATTTTTATTTCTATGAAAGAGTCGCAGGGAGAAGGTTGCACCCACCCCCTTGTTGTATCTTCGAAAACACTCTTCATATTAATAAGCTTAAGGAATCCGCCCATAACGGTGTGTTGTGGTCTCTTTATACTTGTTGGATGCTATTGCTCCTTGCGTTGTTGTGGATGTCTAGGTATTGACGAGTATTGGCCAGGTGTAAAAAAAAAACCAGGATGCTTTAAGGCCATGGTTGGACGTGTGCCTATTGTTAGAGAACTCAGTTGCATATCTAACAAACTGTAGCTCAAGGCACAGTTATCAATGGTCCTTAAGTGAAGAGGAATAGTCTGATTGTAGTAGGGGCACGTTGGTCACACCCCTACGGTCGAGGCAAGGAAGGGATGGACCGCCAGGGGTTTCCCACACTTGCATGGTTTCCATCTCGCGGTTGAATATGAAAACCCCGAATTCCCCCTCACTTGGATGGTTTTCATCGCAATTGGACATGAACACTCTGATATCCCCCACACTTGGATGGTTTATGTTGTGGTAGGACATGGAAACCCCGAATATCCTCCACTTGGACGATTCCCATCATGTCGTGACATGGAAACCCCAGATTCCTCACACTTGCATGGTTTTCGTCATGACCAGACCCGGAAACCATGAATTTCCCCACACTTGCATGGTTTCCATAGAGGTCGGACAAAAAGACCTAAAATTTCCCCGCACTTGCACCGTTTTTGTCAGGCTAGGGCACGGACACCCCGAATTTCCCCACACTTGCACAGTTTTCGTCACGACCGGACATGGAAACCTTGACTTTCCTGTACTTGCACGGTTTCTTTCTTGACGAACTTGAAAACCTCAATTTTTCTGTCACTTTCACGATTTCTTTCGTGGCTGGACATGGAAGCCCTGGATTTCCCACTCTTGCACGGTTGGTTTCTCGACCGACTTAGACACCTTAGATTTTCCTGCATGTGGACGATTATTCTTTCTTGACCGACATGGGAACCCTGGATTTTCCCGCACTTGCATGGTTTCCTGTTGCGACAAAACAAAAAAAAATCAAATTTTCCACGATCACACTGGTTCTCTCGCATCCGGGACTGGGAACCCCAAATTTCCCACACTTGCCCAGTTTCTATCGCGGATGGACATGGAAGCCCCAAGTTTCTCACACTTAGCTTGGGCGGCTCCTGTCGCGGCCGGACATGGAAGCCCGAGGTTTCCCACACTTACGCTTGGGTTGCTTTCGTCACGGTAGAACATGGAAACCCCAGGTTTCCCACGCTTGCGATTTTGGGTGGTTTCCATTGCGGTCGGACATGGAAACCACGGGTTTCCCATGCTTGCGCTTTTGAGCGGGTTCTTTCACGGCCAGACATGGAAACCCCCAGGTTTCTCATGCTTGTGCTTGGGCAGTTTCTGTCACAGCTGAACATGGAAACACCCCACACATGGGCGGTTTCGCTCTCGGCCGACTTGGAAACCCTGAATTTCGTCACAACTACAGAGGTTTTCCATCGAGGTCGTACACGGAAGCCCTGAATTTCATTGCAACTACGGAGGTTTTCCATCATGGTCGTACACGGAAACCCCTAATTTCATTGCAACTACAAAGGTTTTCCATCGCAGTCGTACATGGAAACTCGATGCTTCCCACCACACCCAGACGATTTCCCTCACGGTCGGACATGGAAACCCTGTGTTTCCTACACTTGGACGATTTTTCTCGATGGTCGGGCATGGACACCCCAAGTTTCCTGTGCTTGCACTTTTGGGCGCTTCCCGCCGCGGCCGAGCACAGAGACCCCAAGTTTCTTGCACTTGCACTTGGGTGGCTTTTGATGCCTGGTCGACCATGGAAACCCCCCAAGTTTCCCACCCTCGCACTTGGGTGGGGGCATGGAAGCCAGAAGTTTCCCACGATGGCACTTTTTTTGGATGGATGGATGGAAACCCCAATCTCCCCACACTTCATAATCTGGGTTGCTTCCATCATCTGGCTAGGTGTGGAAATCCTAAGTTTCCCACACTCACGCATGGGCAGCGTCCATCGCCCGGCCTGACCCCGATTCCCTACACTTGGGTGGCTTCGCTCTCAACCGGCTCGGAAACCCCGAATTCCCCCACACACTTGGGTGGCAGATAGGCCCTTGGTTGGCTCGAAAACCCCAAGTTTCCTGCCCTCGCACGGGGGCATGGAAACTACAAGTTTCCCACACTGGCACTTTGGGCAGATGGATGGAAACCCCCAGTTCTCCACGCTTCGCAATTCGGGCGACTTTTGTTGCCCGACCAGGCATGGAAACCCCAAGTTTCCCACACTCGTACATGGGCAGCATTCGTCGCCCGACTGGACGTGGAAACCCTCGATTCCCTACACTTGGGCAATTTCCCTCTCGAACGGCCCGAAAACCTTGAATTTTCCCACATGCTTGGGCAGCGAATTTTCTCTCGGTCGGCCTGGAAAACTCAAATTTCCCCACACGCTTGGGCGACAAATTCGCTCTCGGTCGGCCTGGAAAACCCCAAGTTTTCCAAAACTTACACTTGGGGCCGGTTTCCATCCTCGACCAGAGTGGAGAACCCAAATTCTGGCAGTTTCTCCTTTCTTCGAGACTCGAAAACCCCGAAATCCCCACACTTGGGCGATTTCTCTGCTTCCGGGAACCTCAAAATCCCCACACTTTGGCGGTTTCTCCGCTCTCGAGAACCTCGAAATCCCCACACTTGGGCGGCTTCTCTGCTCATCGAGACTCGGGAACCCCAAATTCCTCACACTTGGGTGGTTTCTCCACTTGTCAAGACTCGAAAACCCAGAATTCCCCACTCTTGGGCGGTTTCTCCAATCGTCGAGACTCGAAAACCCAGAATTCCCCACACTTGAGTGGTTTCTCCACTCGTCGAGACTCGGAAACCCAGAATTTCCTACACTTGGGCTGATTTCTCCGCTCGTCGAGACTCAAAAACCCAGAATTCCCTGCACTTGGGTGGTTTCTCCACTCGTCTAGACTCGGAAACCCCGAATTCCTTGCACTTGGGAGGTTTCTCCACTCGTCGAGACTCGAAAACCATGAATTCCCCGCACTTGGGCGGTTTCTCCGCTCGTCGAGACTTGGAAACCTTGAATTCCCCATACTTGGGTGATTTCTCCGCTGGTCGAGACTCGGAAACCCCGAATTCCCTACACTTGGGCGATTTCTCCCACGGTCGAGACTTGGAAACCTCTAATTCCCCGCACTTGGGCCGGTTTCTCCCGAACACAAGGCAAACTTGAGGTTTCTCGAATGCAAACTCTTGGGTTGGTTTCTCCCAAACGCAAGGAAAACTTGGGGTTTACCGAATGCAAACCCTGAATTCCCCACACTTGGGCAGTTTCTCCCATGGTGAAGACTAGGAAACCCTGAATTCCCCGCACTTGGGCGGTTTCTCCCATGGTCGAGACTCGAAAACCCAGAATTCTCCACACTTGGGCCGGTTTCTCCCACGGTCGAGACTAGGAAATCCGGAATTCCCCCCGCTTGGGCGGTTTCTCCCACGGTCGAGACTCGAAAACCCCGAATTCCTCGCACTTGGGATGGTTTCTCCCACGGTCGAGACTAGGAAACCCTGAATTCCCTGCACTTGGGTGGCTTCTCTGGTCATCGCGACTTGGAAACCCAGAATTCCCTGCTCTTGGGCAATTTCTCCGCTCGGAGAGACTTGGAAACCCCGAATTCCTTGCACTTGGGTGGTTTCTCCCACTGTCGAGACTCGAAAACCCTGAATTCCTCGCACTTGGGCAGTTTCTCCCACGGTCGAGACTCGAAAACCCCAAATTCCCCACACTTGGGTGGTTTCTCCAATGGTCGAGACTTGGAAACCCTAAATTCTCCACACTTGGGCTAGTTTCTCCCATGGTCGAGACTAGGAAACCCTGAATCCCCCCCACTTGGGTAGTTTCTCCCACGGACGAGGCTTGAAAACCCTGAATTCCCTGTGTTTGCACTCTGAACCAGTGGTAATGGTCGCGAAAGTAAACCACGACAGTGATGTGGGCAGTGGTGGCCCTACCAAGTTCAAAAGGTCTTCGGCAAGTGATGATAAAAATTGCAATAGTCGCAAAGTAAGACCCACCGCAACATGAGAAAGTGTTGGCGTCGAATGTTGTGGGGGTCAAC
>ML781187.1:1065875-1114866 GCA_009831015.1 Picea engelmannii | reverse complement strand
TTTTTTTTTTCAATACAAAGAATATGAATAAACTTAATATACAATTAAAACATTTATATGAATATATTAAAACATTTATATGAATGAATAGTAAAAGAAAGATTAGTTTAAGGTTTTGATAGAGAAACCAAATTATCAATATAAGCAGATATGTTGAATTGGTATTGAGAAATGTAATAGCTTTCTGTGTATAAGTCTTCTTTCTTAAAGAATTGATTGTTATAACAGTCACATAATACAATTAACAATTGGAATGCCTATTGTTATTAAGAAAATCTCTTTATGACTAGAGGAAGGAATGCCTATTGTTACTAAGAAATTTTTTTTATGACTAGAAGAAAACCACAACAGAGAAAAAACACTCAAAAATCAACTCTAATCTCAAGTATGTTATATAAATGAAGTGCTAACAAGAGAAGGCTAGAATCCTACTTCGTTTGGATGTCCTTGAGCACGACTCAAAGCTTTATACCTGCAACTTGTCCTCAACAACCAAGATACACACGTATGTGGTAATGATATATAATGTTAGCATATAAATTAGCCTAATCCATTAACATATGTAACAAATACATCCATGGAAAAAAATATAAATATTTGCAAGATATCAATTGGAAGAGAAAATAATATTTCTATTAATGTAATCAACAAAAGTACATAGGTGACAAAATTTTGTAACGACACATATCGGAATTGACAATTGGACCTCCACCACTTCAATCCTCCACACATGCAAGCTCACATGTAGGAGTCAATGAAGTTCTCCATTACAAGATAGGAAGAGATTGGGGGTTGAACACAAGAAGTTCATAATTTCAAGGACAAAGGGATGCATACTCAATTGAGGTGAAATTTTTACATCCTCCAAATGGAATTGAAGGGTGGAGTAACAGTGGATCATAGATCTCATGACATGGCATGGAAACCCAATACATTTTTTATTTTCTCAGCACCAAACTCGATATAAGTGGGATGTAATGGAGCAACCCATGTACCTACGTGAGATGTATAATTGGTAGGTCGCATCCATGGACAAAATTTATATTTTTAGCTCTCGAGTGAACAAAAAAAAAAAGGGGGAAATGAGAAAAATTGAAGACCATCTCTGAACAGAGAAAACTGAAAAACCATCCAAGAAAGATGCATGGATTGTGAAAAAATATGTTATAACACCGATGTTAAAAACCAAAACTCAATGCAAAAATAAAAAAGGATTTATCAATTAAGAAGGTGGTCATCTTGAAGACACCATGAAAGTGCTGGTAACCCTCATGTCATAAATCCACATCAGCTACGTCCATTGTAATGCAGCTTGGCTAACTAAAACATGTTGGCCAAGGTATCCAAATCACATTGATACCTTCAATGGCTAACTAAAATATGTTGGCAGTTTCGCATAAATACCCTCAAATTTATTCTAATTATTTCTTTCATTCATTCATCACTAGTGTATCATAGAAAGCATGCATTGCACTGCACTTAACAATTTGGCCACCATTAACGAGGGTTTCTAGATTGAGCAAATCCATGCATGCTGCACCTAGAAAGTATAATCTGTACATTAATTCCAAGTGTATAATGCAATTGGACTAGTACAGAATTATGGACCGAACATAGAAAAGAAATACCAAGTATAGCACAGAGCATACCATGCATTGTAGCAGTTCAACTCAGACCATACAGAGTCAAGCAACGAAGAATACCAGTTTCTCGAGTCTTTTAGGAAATAATTAGAGATTCAGAAAGATAACGGCTCGTGAGTTATAACACGTATAGTGTAATATGTACGTGTTATAACTCAGAAGGAAGCTATGTCTATTTGCTAACAACGAGCTAGAAGCTGGATGCCATAGAGCTGTAACATGAGAGGCCAGAACAGACGTTAGCAGATACGCAAAGGCCTGACAGCAGAGTGGACATGCCCAGAATTGGGTGTGTAAATATACACAAAACTTTCTGAGCACAATATCGTTTTTTTTCTTCTGTGGCAATTATTTTCATAATATTTTTTTCCGGGTGTGAGATTGGCAGACAAAATTATGTGGGGTTTGTTGTGTCGAATGCCATGTGAATCCCCAGATATTACTGGGCTGGAATACTGTAATAACAATGACAACAAAAAGCATCTGAGGTCGCATATTCTTAGGCTATTTTCTTCAGGATTAGGTACATGACATTGAATTATAAAAAATCTCGGGTATAAACAATCAAGGAGGCATATATATATATATATGACAAAAACCTGAATTATTAGCGAGATAAGGTCACCTATTCTTAGGCTGTAGGCTGTCATTTTCAGGATTAGGCACATTGCATGAAATTATAAAAAAATCTCAGGCCGAAACAATCAAGGAAGGACAAAAACCTGAACTAATAGCGGAATATAGGACAAAATTCTGAATTATTAGCGAAATGACTTGGAGGTTCACATTTTGTAAAATATTTTCCCTTTTGTTAATATTAAAAAACTCTTTAATTATTGGAAGAAAACAAAAACCAAAACCAAAACCAGTGCTGTCAAGTGACCAAGCACGATTCATAATTTTTATTTTACTTCCATAAGCCCAAAAGGTGTAGCATATTGTTGCTCTCGAACATAATTTTCACTACAAATTAAGGCTTTTGCAAATTGGTTATGCTTTGACTATGATTATGACATACATAGATCTATTATCTATAATACTTGAAGTCTTTTGATATTGTTGTTTCATCTATTATCTATAATAGATATAATCTTTTGATATTATTGCCTTTGTGATTATTAAGAGGAAAACATATGAGTAGACATAGATGTATAATCAAAATTGGTTTTAAGATTTTTCTAAAGTATAGAACATCAGCTCAAATGCCTCTTCTTAATCAGTAAAAGATACATATACCTTTTGGCAAGATAATGAATGTTGGCGATTTCTATTGCGATTTCTATTTCATGAAAACATTGCTGGCATAATGTCATATAAAGGAATACTATAGGTCAATTTGATTCTAGCAAAATGATTTGAAACATTTAAATGTCTTTTAATTGAAATAAATATGTATGCTAAGAATAAATGTGTGTATATTAAGAAGTGCAAAGTATGTAAATAAAAAAAACACTCACTCATTTGGGATATTTTCATTGCAAGGTTAGTATTGGCTAATATTTAGGAATTATTTTGCTAATGCTTTAATTGCATAACTGCTAATAATTTATCTCTCTAAGTATTACTATGTTGAGTCTAAGTATTACTATAATAAGTTTCCTTTCTAAGTATTACTATGCTGAGTCTAAGTAGTACTATGTTGAGGGAATTTGCAAGTTATAGATATTTTAGGAGATTTTTTTTTGCAATTACCCATTCTATAATTGTTAGGATTTGCAAGGTCCTAAGAACAAAGGAATGTCAAGTGTTATGACTTTTTGATATACTTGAGAATTTCAAACAACAATATTAAGCTAAATCTTTCAGAAAACCGATGATAGACTTTACCCTTTGTCATACAATCTATAAGTTTAAAATATTTGCAAGATGAATAGAATTATAGTGACATGCACAAAATACACGAAGGTTTACCTTGAAAAACCTTAACCAAAAAAATCGGCCTAACCTAAGGTTACACCTCTATCTTTTTAAGTGTATTCACTTAACCATTCACAATACAACATACATTTAGGTATTTGGAAGCATGAAAAACCCTAATCCCTTAACATATATTAGAGTACAACCCTAATTCATTAACTCAATTAGATTCCAATGGGCCAAAAAATCACCCAAACAACAAAGCTAAAAACAACCCTAAATTTTTTTCAAGGTGATGCCTTGAACCTAACTAACACTCTTGGATGAATACAATCCACATGCTACAACTAATTCTTTGTGTATAAATGCATAGTCTAAAGGCAAAGGTTATAACACATCTCTATCATTCTTCCACTTCTTTTTTTCTTTGAAAAAGAATGGGGCCCATGATTTATAAGGTTTCATATTCAATTCAATAATGCCCATTGACTCTCTACACCAAGATAAATTCTTCATACTAATAGATTGCATCAATGAATCTACAACATTCTTCAAGGTGTCAACGTTCTTGAGCAACACCTTCTTACCTTCAACCGTGTCTCTCACATAATAGTCTCACACATCAATATGCTTTGTCTTAGCATGATATGCAATTTTCTTTGCCATAAATATTGCACTTACATTGCAACAATCTAACCTTACATCTTCTTGTACAAAATCAATACATGCACATAATCTTTGCAACCAATATACCACTTCCTTACTTGCATGGATGGTTTCCATGTATTCAACTTCTATAGTTGAAAGTGAAACTAAAACCTATGTCTTTCTCATCCAATTGATTGCTCCTCCAAATATGTTAAACACATAACCACTTGGAGTTCTTTTGTGATCAAAATCTCTAGCCTAGTAGGAATCAACAAAGACCTGTACATCTATCATTCTATTTGGTCCAAATATTCCTTGGTAGCATATTTCACAATATGACACAAATACCTGAAGACCCTATTTATAGTTGTTTTGTGTTCCTTCCCTAGTTTTGACATACATTTTCTCAAAATCCCCACTCCATTGGTAATGTCTAGCCCATTATAGACCATAACGTACATGAAATTACCAACAACATTGACATAGGTAACATAGGACATGTCCTCTACATTTTCTTGTGTATTATGACACCTTTTGTAGATAACTTTGCACTGATATGAATAAGAACCTTGACCAATGTACATTTCTTCATATTAAACCTATGCTAAATTGTATCAACATACTTCCTCTAGGTTAAGGAAAGTTTCCTATTTGCATAATATTTTTTTAATCTCCATGGCCAAAATTGAGTTTGTAGCATCAAGATTCTTCATGTCAAACATAAAGGATATTTGAACATAACCTCCTCAATCATATCCTTGTTATTCATGATAAAAAACATATCACAACATATAACACTACAAAAATTTATAGTGATCATCAACTTGCTTGTAATATACACAACGATCAATTTTTTCCTTCTCACAAATCCCAGTCCAACTCATTAAGAGAATTTTGAGGTAAAAAATGGGCCTCTAAATAAAAATGGTACTATCAAAATCAACTGTAAAATAAACAACAAGATTCAAGATAATGATGTCAATCATAAGGGTAAATAGTTTTAAAGGGAGAGGAAGAAAACTGGTTTTTTAAATCATATTTTTTACTTATATCCTTAGAAATTTACTCAAATTACAAGACTAGACACTTGTTGGATGCATAATTAAATTACACATCCAACGAGTACTGACTCATGTTGGAGTTACTTCACACACACCTAGGATTTATTTTTCCTAAGGTTTTTCCTTGTTTATTAGTCATAATTAGTCATTATCCAGTCTTCTATATTTTAGGAGAGAATATTCCACTTGGAGAATATTCTCTTCCAGCTCACACTTCAGTTTGAGTAGTTGAGTTGAATTTAGATGCTGCATTGGTTTTGTCACCATGCAATATTGGGATCATCACCATCCTAACGCGCACTTGAATTGGGATCATCACCAGATTGGTGCATTGCCATTAGTTCCTTGATCTAGTCCTCACTATTCTTTGTTTAGTTAGTTAACTGAAGATTAGTTGACTAGTTAACTCAGCTAGGTGTCAATTCACTCTCGTAACTACCTAAGAGACTAGACTAGGTGGCAGTTTACTCTTGTAACTATTGGTGTGTGTCTAGATCACTCTAGACCACCACTATGGCTCATTATTTACTCATGTATTCTATATCTATTGTAAATTATTCACTCTTTGAGTGTGGAATACAGTTAATGAGAATTCTTCCATTCTTTCTCTCTTGCTTCTTCTTTCTCAATTTCTCTCTACAAATGTGTGTGGTATTTTCTAGCTAGATCTATTCTATGTAGGTTCAACACATTTACATGGTATCACACCCGACGGAATGCTAAGCAAAAGCTACACCAATTTTTTTTGCAGGTGCTGAAGATTGAAGAACGCAACAACGATGGAATTTATGTTTTACTCACCGATAATACTTCTCACGCCTCATAACTATTTGGAGTGGAAGCCAAAGGTTATACTTCTTCTCAAAAGTAGAGGCTTGTACCAAATAACTATGGCAATGGAAGTAGAGCCTAATTATGTCGATGAGAAAAATGACTTTCTCAATAGACAAGATATGTCCATAGGATTTATCTACATGTCTATTTCTCCAGAAATTGTCCACCAAGTATGTGATGTCACACAAGATTTCACTCCAAATGAATTATGGACCAAATTAAAGGTTCTATTTGGGAAT
Organism: Picea engelmannii; assembly: GCA_009831015.1. NCBI lineage: Eukaryota > Viridiplantae > Streptophyta > Pinopsida > Pinales > Pinaceae > Picea > Picea engelmannii. Next base: position 1,108,584 of record ML781187.1, on the reverse strand, counting down.
AAAGAAGATTGTGAATATTTCATGCAGGGGATTGGAAAGATAGAACCAGAAGAGAACCCATCAGAAGATCAAGCCTTTTATTATGAAGAGTCTTCTACAAAAGTTTTTGCACAAATGTGTATCCCATTAATTGAATATGATGTCTACTATGTTTTAGATGTTTTTTCTGAATTTCATGTGGCATATATATGGCATGCATCTCAGGGGTCACATGCAGACACTATTCAATGCGCAATGAATGCATCTTACAAGACAAAAAGGGAGCCGCACACATTAGACTCAATTCTGATATTTTATAAGAACCATTTGCAGAAACCAATAGGATATTTTAATTCCTCTCGGAAAAATATCCAATTTTAAAAAAAAACGTCTAAAACAGAGTCCGGAAAGTGAAGTTAGGATCTTTTTAAAATCAAAAAAATTTCAGCATTTTTTCATAAACGGCTGCATGGTTTTCAAAGTTTCATCCAAAATTTATTTGGATATTATTCATTACAAGAAGATAAAGTGGATATGTGTGGACATGTCAATGGCGCATCTACTTCATCAGATACGTGCAAACATCTACATCTTCAACAAAATCTTCAACGAGCACAAACTTTCACAATTGCGAGGTCTTCTTGGAGTGAAGGACAAGGTTGCTTAGCAACTTCTTTTTGTTCCTTGTCATTTTTATTTTTTTATGCATTGTAATTTGAAGGGGGGGTTTTCCCATGAGGTTTTCCCTCTTTCCTCACTTTATTTTCAGTGTATCTTTTGTACTTGGTTACCTAACATGGCCTCATTGCCGGCACCCATTCTTTATTTTCACCATAGTGATGTTCAGGGGGGGTGTTGGAGTTACTTTACACCCACCTAGGATTTATTTTTCCTAAGGTTTTTCCTTGTTTATTAGTCATAATTAGTCATTATCCAGTCTCCTATATTTTAGGAGAGAATATTCCACCTGGACAATATTCTCTTTCAGTTGACACTTCAGTTTGAGTAGTTGAGTTGAATTTAGATGATGCATTGGTCTTGTCACCTTGCAACATTGGGATCATCACCATGATAATGCGCACTTGACTTGGGATCATCACCAAATTGGTGAATTACCATTGATTCCTTGATCTACTCCTCACTGCTCTTTGTTCAGTCAGTTAACTGAAGACTAGTTGACTAGTTAACTCAGCTAGGTGTCGATTCACTCTGGTAACTGCCTGAGAGACTAGACTAGGTGGAAGTTTACTCCTGTAACTACTGGTGTGTGTCTAGATCACTCTAGACCACCACTATGGCTCATTATTTACTCATGTATCCTATATATATTGTAAATTATTGACTCTTTGAGTGAGGAATACAGTTGATGAGAATTCTTCCATTCTTTCTCTCTTGCTTCTTCTTTCTCAATTTCTCTCTGCAAATGTGTGTGGTATTTTCTAGCTAGATCTATTATGTGTAGGTTCAACACATTTACAACTCTTGCATACTTTTGATAGACCCATAATTTTAGGGTCCTAACCTCCCTAACCCATAAAGTAGATAGAATAATATGTTCTGCTATGTAATAAAATTCGACATTAGTAAATAAGCCCTATGTAATAATGTGAACATGTATAATGTAAGAAGACTTACTAGAAGGTTCTACCTCTAGAAAGGTTTTCCTCTATAATGTTCTCTAAAAGATACAAATAGTATAAATAGAGTTAGAAAGAATGGAAAATGATTGTCTTGTGAATTCATTTTGTAATTGAGCTTTGCTTTGTTGGAGGTTGCCCCCTTGAAGAGGCAAGTGGGATTTTCTCTCAAGATAATAAAGATATCATTTTTGGATCAATTGTGTCATTGTGCTTACGGTTTTTTTCTTTATGATAAAAATTGTGAAAAAAATCATATTTTTTCTCTGCATATTTCCTTCTGGTACCTTACAAGTGGTATTAGAGAACTTTCCTCCACAATTTTTTAGAATTTTTTTTTGTGCTAGAGACATGTGCTGACATCTTTAAAGAAAAATGTTCCATCATTCCATGGGTAAAATTGTAGTAGGGGAAGAATACACACAGGAAATATAGACAGTTTTGCATGGTTACTCGAAACACATTATTTCACCTAGTTGGAAACATGGGTAACCCATTTTGGTACCTCTTCAAGTAGTACCACATTAGACAACACATGTACATGGGAATTCATTTCCACATTACCTTGGATATATAGGAACTCCCATAGGTCTCCTGAAACCAACTATATATTAGACAATCAACCTTCTGAATACTACAGTGCCACCGATAATAGCACTTAGGAAGACTACTCTCTTGTACCTAGGTAATCGGGTAGTACGTCTAAGGGAACAATTGAGCCTCCTTAGTTAGAGTCCTGTGATATTGGTTTGAGTGCTACTATTGGACCCCATCAATATATCAGAGAGTTATAGCACAAGGAAATCCCTTTCCCATGGGAACCCTGTCGGCACAAAACAACAAAAAAATAGAGTGGAAATTTTTCATAGCTAGTATGCACAACCTTGCTTCCTGCATCCAGGCCGTGAAATTCCTACACAATTTTAACTATTAATAATTTGGGCATTCTTCCACTACAATCTTATTCAGAATGGAGTATAATTCCACATGCATAAAAAAAATGAGTATAGTGGTCCCATTGGCACCCTTGTTTGGGACCTATCACACTAGATCCCTCTCTTCACATTGATCAAAGTGGTGCCTCTCTCTCACAAGCCTTTTTTATATGGACCCAACCACCCTCTACAACACCCTTATTTGGGACCTCTCCCACTAGATTCCTCTCTTCCCATTGATTGCAACGGTACCACTTTCTCACAATCCTTCTTTTTTATGGACCCAACCACCCTCTTTGACACCCTTATTTAGGACATATCCTATTGGATTCCTCTCTTCGTACTAATTGCCATGATCCAACTCTATCATAATCCCTTTCATAAGAACCCAACTGCAATACTCTTTCCCACTTCTCTCCCAAATGGCCCACACCCAGAACCAAGACTTTGATAGCTGCATCATTTCCTTGGACAGATCCCATGAGAAGAACAGGAAAGAGAGAACTGAAATTACTTCAAATATTGCTACCATAAATTCCCAGCTCACCCAACTAGACACCATCAATTCGTGACTCACCCAACTGGACACCCTCTCAGGCACTATGGAAAAATTGACAATAGTGATTAATCAATCCCAATGTCTTATCTCCTCTGCACAACCTTCACACCAATAGGGGACTGACGCATCCCATCCCATGGAATTTCATTCTAAACCCCTTACCCCTGAACTATGTCTTCCCAAAGTTGAGGTGAATAAATTTGATGGCTTAGACCCCACAGGCTGGGTCACTCTAATGGAAAATTCTTTCTCCTTGCATGGCATCACTGATGAATTGATCAAACTTTGTATCAGTGTTCTTTATTCGGATCCCAAATGATGTAAATGGTGGCAGCGGCATAGGAATTCACGTGAAGGGTATCTTGCTTGGACCTATTTTTTTTCATACCTTTATGAATGCTTTGACACAGACACACATCATTTGGATGATTTGACTAGGATTAAATAGTCTTGTATAGTGGAAGAATACATCACTAATTTTGAGAAATTGAATTTTTGAATTGAAGGCATGTCTGATGCCTTCTTATGTGAATGCTTTATTAGTGGCCTTAATGATGAGATTCGAGCTCATGTCATAATACGTCACCCCCAGACCTAGATTGAAGCTCCTCACTACACCAAGGAAGAAAAACATGGATTTTCTTCCCAAATAAAAAATCCATCCTTTATTCCCCATTCCCATCCCACCAATCTAGCCCCTCCTTCCCATCCTCTTAAGACCCAAAAATCAACCCAAGAAAAAATGGTTGAATGCCAACTTAAGGGTCTTTGCTATAGCTGTGATGAAATTTTTTTTGGGGGGGGGCACAACTTTAAGGAGAAAAATATTTTTATGGCCATTTATGAGGACATTTTTGAACATGATAGTGAAGAATGGTGTCTGTGTGGAGCCTAAGAAAATAAAATCTATGAAATATTGGCCCCATCCTAAAACTCTTAAAATTTTGAGAGGTTTCCTAGGTTTAACGGGATATTATCACAAGTTTGTTCATAACTACGGTAAAATTGCAACCCCACTCACTGATCTCCTTAAAAATAATTATTTCAATTGAACTCTAGACATTGATCAATCCTTCCAATATTTGAAAGAGGCTGTGTGCATGACTCCTATCCTGGAACTACCCGACTTCACAAAGAATTTTGTCTTCGAATTGTATGCTTCTGGGAAATTCATTGGGGTCATTCTCATGCAAGATGGAATACCTTTAGCCTTCACTATAAAACAACTTTTTGAGAGACACTTGGGAAATCCCATATATGAAAAGGAAATGTTGGCTATTATGCATGTAGTGGATCTTTGACATCCTTACTTTCTTAGGAAACACTTCCAAATTAAAATTGATTATCATAGCCTAAAATATTTTTTGGAACAGAGGGTTTCATCCCATGAGGAACAAAAGTGGTTGACCAAAATGTTAAGATATTATTGTGAGATCATTACAAGAAGGGAAAATAAAATGTGGCTTTTGATGCTCTTTCAAGGAAATATGAAGAAGATCGGTCCCTCATTTCACTCTCCTTCAATGTAGCATATTGATTAAAGGAAGTTCACCAAGAATGATTCCAATATCCCAAACTTTGCCACCTGATCCAACAATTGCAACAAGATATTCATGTATCTCTAGGATACTCTTGGAAAAATGAGGAGATTTTCTATAAAGTTCACATGTATTCAAGCAAATAATCTCACTTTAAATCCATTTTTCTATCTAAACTTGATGCTTCACCAATAGTTGGGCATTTATTTTCTCAAAAAACATATGAACAAATCAAATGTTCTTTTTGGGGGGAAGGCATGAAACATATGAAAGTTGCACTTAAGAGAACATATCATCTTCATTTTCATCAATATTTCCTGTGCATTCAATTTCTGAATCTAGTTATAAGACTGTTGATTTTTTTCCTGAAAAAACATTAAACATAAATTCTTCCTTAGACAATGTACAAGAATAAAAAAAAATCTAGGTTTAAAGAAAATATTTTGATAACTTTGCATGGGAATATACTGATATGAAATAAATTCACCCAAACACATGCATCCATCACATCTATATTAAGAAATATTCCACCCCTATTAGACAACCACTGAGAAGAATGAATCCATCCTTGAGGTAAATAATGAAGGTTTAATTGAAGAAACTCTTGAATTTCGGCTTCATTTATCCCATCTCGGATAGCCAGTGGGTGTTACCATTAGTGATATTTCCTAAAAAGAATGTAAAATGGTGAGTATGCATAGACTATAGGGAGTTAAACATGGCTATCCTAAAATATCATTTCCCCGTAGCTTTTATTGACCAAGTTTTGGACACACTCACCATAAATAAATACTTTTCTTTTCTGGATGGATTCTGAGGATACAACTGTGATGTCCCCATTTTTGGATTTCCCTACTTTGCAATTAGAGGTGACCTTCGAGGTTTATGCCATCCTGACCAGAGGGTTAAATGGAGGTTAACAGTGGGCTGATAGGGGTTTGAGGAAATTACATGAGGCCCAACCTACCCCATTTACCATATTTCATCATTGTGATCATTTCCGCACACTTCTCTCTTGGTTATGTGGCATTCCAACAATTTTTGTAATTTTGGGTTATTATTGAGCATATGTTAATTAAATACATTGAAGGTATTTCTTGTATCATATTATCTGAGGGGATAAATTTGTGCAATATCTCGTTGTAACTAGGATGAAAATATCTAAAGGTTGGAATTGTGAGAAAGGAACTTCGACAATCGAGAATGTCTTACAAAATCAATTAATCACTTTCCAACATTAAACAAAGTTATAAAAATGGGTGTTTAAGTGACTTAAAGATTATAAAAGTCACTTTACTATATTATAAAGGTAAAAGGGTCCAAAACAGGGTCAACAAGGAGATAAAAAGAAAATGTGGGTGCTTTCTCTCATTATGCATATGTTATTTTCTAGAAACAAATCGAGAGAGCTCTTGTTGCTTTGGCTCTTTGAGATAGAAACCCTAGAGAGATTGGAAGATTGGTTTCGATGGTGAAACTATCCACCCTAGATGATCATTGAGAGGATCATATCCTCTTGTTGTGATTCATTGTGGTGAATTTCATCTTCTTGTAGCTTATATTTTCTTGATAGTGGATGAGTTCTTCTTCATTGGTGACTCGGTTTCTTTCATTGTGGGTTGAACTCATTCATTGGGAGGAAAAGTTTCTCTTGTTGGGTGAGATACTTCCTTGTAGGGGAAAGCTAAAGGTTGTAGAGGATGTTTTATGTATTAGGGACATGTTTCCTCTACTTGGGCACCTGTATTTGTATATTGGGCACATATTCTAGGTGTGAGGCAATTTGTTTCAGTGTGGGTTAAGTTAATTTCTATGTTAGCACTCTGTAAATTTTGTCCGGCTGAATAGACAAATGACAGAGGTAATTGTTTCAACTAGCTTTAGAGATGAGGCACTAGCATGATCAACTCAGAGAAGGCTCTCTCATGTCACTTGATATATCTATGGCAATCGGTGGCTAGATTTGGTTTGTTTTGGGGGTTTTAATAAAGTTTGTTGGCCAAGAAGAGGAGGGACACACAGGGCTATGGATTCAAAATTCTAAAATTGAATGAAAACAATGATCAACAGATAGAACTCTCCATAGGATAAAGGTTAAATGAGGCAATGAATTTGAGTTGTAACTTAAAATAAATCAGAGTGGTAAGAGGAAAGAGGAAACAAATAACTGCATCAGAGCATTATGGAAATGAATTCTAAATTAGCTAATAAGAAACATACACTGTTTAAATTTCTTAAGTCGAGAGCGTCACAAGACGAATTCTGGGTCTTTAACTCTCCAATTTAAACATAAGACAATGTACATGGAATTAAAGAAACACAGGAGATACATACAATGAGGGAAGACAAAACTCATATCATAGCCATTAGAATCTTTTCATAAATAGTTCAAAATGCTTCTGCATATGTATTCAATTCAGTCCCAAAAAAAATACAATAGAGTCCAGAACCACCAAAATTGTGCCCTTGCAATTCTGCCTGCCACTAGTACACTCAGAACCTCTAACACTTATACAATTCGAGTTCCTTCTACGTGCAATAGGTTACAATATTTGAAATGAAACGTTTCAGCTTCTACAATGATTACAAATGACAGTTTTCATAAAAAACGTTTCATGATCCCTACAGATTCCTCTGATGCTCCAACTCCTTCCTCTACCACGTTATCTTTGAAATGTCACTTATACTCTTTCAAATTTAATCCCATTTATCCATATTCTCATTTAATATTTGGGAATAATATATTTGAAATAAAAATAATTCCCAAATGTTTTTCTATCTTGTAGAATTAAATTTCCATAATTTAATTCATGCACTTGGTTTTTAAAACCATGTCTTGTTTGCCCAATTCACCATTTCATTGTAAAAAACATTTACTGTTACCGCTTCCTTGTAAAAAACATTAACTATGTAATGTTTTTCCGATTTACCATTTCACTGTGAAAAAACATTTACTATGTGTTTTTTCCATTTTACTGTCTTTGGTAAAATACCTTTTATCTTCTTCTTTTACTTTGTAAATATTTGGATAAATATTTATCCAAGTCTTCGTTCACGATGGAGGAATTTCATTTATTAAAAATTCCATATTTGTTGTTGAAATGCACTCCTGGAAAAATGTTGCACATTAAACATATGATAAATGGTGCATTTATTACATCGGGATTTGGTTGGAATGGTTTAATCCAAACTTATTTTATCTCCAATGTGCTCCATGTATAAACACGTGTCCACCAAATAAACCACGATAGTTTTCCCCAGCCCGCCTTCACATAATTAACCTCCTTATTACTTTAATCCTCGATATGTATGTGCGCCCTTCATCCAACCTTTGACTTTTCCACATTATAAATTGAGATTCGTGCCCATGATTTGACATGATTTCATAAATTAAATATTGGATTAAACATTAATATAAATATAAAAATATTCCCCCGATATGTATGTGCGCCCTTCATATATCTAAAAATGTCTTTCTTTACACAATGTCATATATCTAATACATATCAGAATGTGGAAAAGGAATTCTGATATGTATTAGATATATATGTATTAGATATATATCTAAAAATGTCTTTCTTTACGTTCTGGTATGCCTTTTCCACATTCTGATATGTATGTGCGCCCTTCATATATCTAAAAATGTCTTTCTTTACATATGAGCCTTAACACATGACTTTGTGGATAGGATAAGGGTGCTTAATAAAAGGAATATTTTTTATTTTCAACGAGAATACAAAAATAAGAGTAAAAATGAATGAAGTGATGGAACTAAGGGATTTAGATAAGAATTAAGGCTGGGTATAGGCTTGGGATATTTGACAACTTTTGACTCATGGAGTACATGATTGTTTTGGATGATCCATTGGGTGAAGAATTTAGGTGATGGGAGCTTGACGAAGCTGGTGAAAAAGTTTGAAAATATGAGTGGAAAAATAACACAAGGACAAGATGCATTGGGAAAAAATTAATGCAAATTAGCAGGTGATCTATGGTATGTTGAGCCTCATCAACTTTTGATATTGGGGGTTGGAAAAAAATGGTTTTAGGTAGACCTATTTTCGCCCCAATGTGCCTTTGAGGGCACCACGCATCCACGAACCAAACCATAATGGTTTCCCCGACCCACCTTTGAATAATTATCTTCCGTGCTGCTTCATTCCCCGATATGTGCCTTAGCCGTTGATACAGGATTCTTCAAGATCGACGATCCGTCGAGTTATACCTTTTGTGCTTCCTCTATATTTTTCTATATGTCGCAAGATATAGCCTGGTCCCCCAAACTATCATGCTTCCACAATGATATAACATTTCGCTAAATTTCCAAAATTTGGATCCTGATATGAAATTTGTTATGGTGATAATATTGGCTCCAACTAGGGATGTTATCCTCCCTACGAGGTAGAAAAGAACTCGTAGACTCAGTGCCTGATCCATTGGGATGCTCCCAAAACATGTGTGTGTACCCTGCTTCGACCTACCACTAGTATCTGCTGAAAACCAAACTCTGCACATTGCTCTCAACTAGATACTGAACACTGAATACACCACCAAAATATGATTGTACACACTACTAAAAATCCAAAATGAAAAATGATTGACCAACAAGATTATTTGCACACTCCTATCTACTCTAAAATTGATGAAATGAATACTCAATCAAGTGATGCTCAAGTGCCAATGCAGCCAATCAAGCAATTTTCTTCACGATTCTTCTCCGCTCACATCTTTCTTAAGAAGGCAGACAAATGTAAAATATGGTAGCTGAAAACAAAATTTGAATCCAAAACCTAATCTTATGAATGAAACAAACTCCTCCTTCACTGAAGACTATAATAGGATGGCCACAGGATCTTTAAAACCATGAAAAAACATTTCTTCTTGATGAGCAAAAAAAGGACAAGCCTCTTTCATAAGTGTTTGTTGTTCTTTCTCTATTTCTTCAGTTCCGAGAACAATTTCAAATGAAATGGAAGCAATAGGTTTGTCTACTTTTCCATCCATCTCAACAAAAACATTCATACATTCTTGAACATATTCAAATATGACATCCATATTATGTGCATCAAGGCGAACCTCTTGTTTATCAAACAATTCTGATTTGGTTTCATTAAACTTCTAGAAATTTGTTTGAGGACTGTCATTTTCACTTTCAAATGAATGAATGGAAATAAATTCTTGCTCATAATCTTCTTGCAAAGGTGAAAAACTAACATCATGCACTATTTCATAGTCTAAATTTCCCATGGATTCATTTTCAAAACCATGATTTTCAAATGAATCAAATAAAACCATTGCCTCTTCATTATTTTTATGTATTTCTGATTGAAAAGTTGCATACACTGTTTTGTTTCTTTCCTAAAACTCTATGTCATTTATTTGTTCATTGCTTGAAATCTCCATAGCGACAGTTTCAAAATATTCATCCATGTCTAGGCCACTTAGAATTTGAACAACCACATCATTCATAGGGAAGAAAGACAACTTTGAAACACTTTGTCTTGCTGGAAATCTTGTTGAATGTCTTCATCAATTTCAAAAGAAGGAAAATGACTTTCAACAACAATTTATTGATCAGCTTCACCTTCAACCAAAGGAGGGGATACTATTTGTTGTTGGGATGAATATTCATAAAGGGATTCTATGATTTCATCTTTCATATACTCTTCATCACCAAAAACATTTTTAAGGTACTCAATGAAATGTTCACAAAATTCACAACAATACTCAAACACCAAGAATGAAGGATTAGATTCTCCATAATGCTTAAAGAATGTTATGTGGAAATCCTTAAGAGAGTATAAGATGTCTAGTTTTAAGCCTTCGTACCATAATCTTGCTTTCCCCTATAGAGTAGCCATAAAAAATTTCATCAAACAATCTTCATGAAATTCAACCCCCAACTTACATATGTGCATGTGAAATCTAATCAAGTGAAAGGCACCATCATTTCCTTTCCCATCTTCAAATTTAGGCAAATATTTTTGCCAATTTATGTGAGGAATACGATTTGGAAAGCCAGGAATATGATATCGATTCATTGGAGCATACCTTGTAGATATTGAACTCATCTTCAAACAGTGGAGTTGCCAATGATGTTTTGGAAGTTGGATTCTGCATTGAGAGTGGAGTCGCCAGTGAAAATTCAAATTTCTGGATTCTTCTACCAATGGAATTGCCTTCAAACTAATTTTTGATGTGTGGAGTCGCAATAGAAGGAATACAACCAATATGTGCCTAAGTGTCTGCTGCTCTCAGACCTTATAACTCAACCATGTCATTCTTCTCAGGGAAAAGTTTTCAATTTTGTCCCTGGCAGCGGTGCCAAAATGTTAGTACTATTTAAATTTTGTCTGGCTGAATAGAAAAATGATAGAGGTAATTGTTTCAACCAGATTTAGAGCTAAGGCACTAGCCTACTCAACTCAGAGAGGGCTCTCTCATGTCACTTGATATATCTATGGAAATCGATGGCTAGATTTGGTTTGTTTTGGGGGTCTTAATAAAATTTGTTGGCCAAGAAGAGGAGGGACACACAGGGCTATGGAGTCAAAATTCTGAAATTGAGTGAAAACAATGATTAGCTGATAGAATTCTCCAGAGGATAAAGGCTAAATGAGGCAACGAATCTGATTTGTAAATTAAAATAAATCAGAGTGGTAAGAGGAAAGAGGAAACAAATAACTGCATCAGAGCATTACAGAAATGAATTCTAAATTAGCTAAGAATAAACATACATGGTTTAAAATGATTAAGCCGAGAGCGTCACAAGACAAATTATGGGCCTTTAACTCTCTAATTTAAACATAAGACAATGTAAATGGAATTAAAGAAACACATGATATACATACAATGAGGGAAGACAAAACTCATATCATATCCATTAGAATATTTTCATAAACAGTTCAAAATGCTTCTGCATATGTAATCAATTCAGTCCAAGAAAAATTACAGTAGAGTCCAAAACCACCAGAATTGTTCCCTTGCACTTCTACCCGCCACTAATACACTCAGAACCTCTAACACTTATACAATTTGAGTTCCTTCAGTGCGCAACAAGTTACAATAATTGAAATGAAACATTTCAGCTTCTACAATGATTACAAATGACAGTTTTCATAAAAAATGTTTCATGATCCATGCAGATTCCTCTGACGCTCCAGCTCCTTACTCTACCACGTTCTCTTTGAAATGTCACTTATACTCTTTCAAATCTAATCCCATTTATCCATATTCTCATCTAATATTTGGGAATAATATATTTGAAATAAAAATAATTCCCAAATATTTTTCTCCGTGGTTTTTAAAACCATGTCTTTTTTGCCCAATTCACCATTTCATTGTAAAAAACATTTACTATTGTCATTTCCTTGTAAAAAACATTTACTATGTAATGTTTTTCCGATTTACCATTTCACTCTAAAAAACATTTACTATGTGTTTTTTCCAGTTTACTGTCTTTGGTAAAATACCTTTTATCTTCTTCTTTTACTTCTTTAAATCTTTGGATAAAGATTTATCCAAGTCTTCGTTCACGTGCATCTTCCCATTTAAATCTTTTGCATGGAAATAAGCATTAATTTCTTTGATTTGTAAAATGTGAATTTCACCTCTGTAAAACAATTTCACTGTGAGGAGGAATTTCATTTATTAAAAATTCCGTATTTGTTGTTGAAATGCACTCGTGGAAAAATGTATCCCCGATATGTTTGTGCACCCTCCATCCAACCTTTGACTTTTCCACATTATAAATTGAGATTTGTGCCCATGATTTGACGTGATTTCATAAATTAAATATTGGATTAAACATTAATATAAATATAAAAATATTTATATTAATAATAAATAAAAAAACTTTTCTATTTTCGAAGGACTTTGGGCATATGAGGCTTAACACGTGACTTTGTGGATAGAATAAGGGTGCTTAATAAAAGGAATATTTTTTATTTTCAGCAGGAATACGAAAATAAGGGTAAATTTTAATGAAGTGATGGAACTAAGGGATTTAGATAAGAATTAAGGCTAGGTATAGGCTTGGGATATTTGAAAACTTTTGACTCGTGGAGTACATGACTATTTTGGATGATACATTGGGTGAAGGATTTAGGTGATGGAATATTGACGGAGCTGGTGAAAAATTTTGAAAATCTGAGTGGAAAAATAACACAAGGACAAGATGCACTGGGAAAAAATTAATGCAAATTAGCAGGTGATCTATGGTCTGACAAGCCTCATCAACTTTTGATATCAGGTGTTGGGAAAAAATGGTTTTAGGTAGACCTCTTTTCACCCTGATGTGCCTCTAAGGGTGCCACGCGTTCGCAAACGAAACCATAATGGTTTCCCTGGCCCACCTTCGAATAATTATCTTTCGTGCTGCTTCATTCCTCGATATGTGCCTTAGTGGTTGATCCAAGATTCTTCAAGATCGATGGTCCACTAAGTTATACCTTTTGCTCTTCTGCTATATTTTTCTATATGCTGTTGGCTATAGCCTAGTCCCCCAAACTATCATGCTTCCATAGCGATATAACATTTCACTAAATTTCTGAAATTTGGATCCTGATACAAAATTTGTTATGGTGATAACATGGGGGTCGAACTGCATCCTTGGCGGGCAAGTTGGATAAGAAGGGGGTCAATACTCTATTGTTGGAGGTTGTAAGGTTTTGGGAGGCCATCCTGTACCTACTGGCAATGTGGGAAGTCATATTCCATCGGTCCTGTAACTTACAACACCCTATCTATCATTGTTGCTACAAATATATACCATTGTTGTAAAAATGTCAACATACTAAATAAAATAGTAGTTGTAGTGTGATATTTGTGTTATGATAAATTGTATTGGATCTTTCTGTAGGATCTATTTTCCATATCCATTTATTTCTTTCAACAAATGTGTGTATATGAACTCATTTACCCATTAAAGATACAATAAATATAAACATATATCACCAATATTAAAGGATCTCAGTAGGTTGGGTAATTTGGTAAAGTTCTTGTTAATATTACCTTGCATAATCATAACTTACAGTAGTAGTAAGGAGGAGGTACCGTGGGTTTTTTAGGGTTCATTCAAACTACTTGACCAAATAAATAGAATAATAAAAACACTAATTATTAGAATAGTCTTTAATAAGTTACATCAATGATCCTAAGTGGGATATTAATATAGAATCCATTGTTTGACACATTGACTACACAACAAACTAAGAAAAGGTCAAAAAAAAATTATCCGGTATATTACAGTGGTATTAGATCCTCAATCCTTTCAACCTAAGGGGGTTTGTGTTTTCATGAGGCAAGGCGATATGGAATAAATCACTTACATAAGTATAAGATAGCATGACGAATATTCGTAATACTCTTTCACATGGGCATCAATAGTTTATGCAATATATGGAAATCCATCAGAACAATGCAGGGAACAATGGAGCTAGTGGTTCCAAGAGGTAGCAAATAGGACAAAAAAGACAAGATGAGGGGTTTACTGATTGCTTGAGGGAATACATGGTGCTTAGTGAGGAATTTCATGTAGATATGTCATTCAAGTATTTTTGTACCATCAAACATACTGAGTGGTATGAACCCCAAGTATCAATGGACAAGAAGGAAAAGGTGCCAAGGGAAAAGGTACTAGCTTATAAATATTCCAATGCTTCTAAATTGAGGATGATGGTAGAGTAGCATCTATGACACCTTTATCATTGGCCTATGAGGAACATAACACTAGTGCACATTATGGACATGTTAATGGTGCACATGGTGAAGTGTTCCAATCAACCGATGTTGATGATTCAACATCATATCTTAGTAGTGATTCTCATTATGATGAGGGTGTACAAGAACCTAAGTACGATGAGTATTCAATGCCTTATCCTATATATGATACTTATGATGATGCAAGAATGATTTCTGTTAAACTCCATTTAACCCTTTGGTCATTAGTAGAGTGATGGATATAGTAATTCCTACATGATAGAGGATGGTACAAGATGATTCAGAGATTGACAACAATGTGCAAGGGTATTCATTGGTACTCGATAATGTGTAGTGGATTTGTGTGGATTTTACTCTAGGGATACCTCCTCATAGAGTCCTCGAGTATACCATTGAGTTGAGGTTACCCAGGATCGGTGAGTGGATGGGTGAGCCTCAAGGAGATGTATGCCAAAACATTTTGTGAAAATGATCTTGATGATGAAATATGGTAAATGGGTTAGGTTGGGCCTCATATTATTCCCTCAAACCCTCTGAGCCCATTGTTAACATCCATTTAACCCTCTAGTCAAGTTGGCATAAGCCCCGAAGGCCACCTCCAATTGCAAAGTAGGGAAATCCAAAAATGGGGACATCATAGTCTTCCTTTCCCAAAGATTGTTTGTCCTCAAGGAATACCATCATAACAAGATGCCCCATCAACTGAGTCAAATTGAAACTGAAAATGATACCAAAGTCAAAAACTACCAAATATTTTTCTCAATACATGGTCTGGAAAGGTACTAACATAAGAATCCTCCTGAATACTTCCAATGAGTAGAGAAACTCGATACTACAACAACTCAATCAACCCCTCAAATGACTTCTCTACTAGGGATACAATCTCATGAAATAAAATATTGGATCCTATCTTTTTGTCAGCTGTTGAACTGACTAATACCAAGATCCCAGGGTCCTAATACAATTTTCAAAAGGACCCACCATGCTGACGTTGTACTGTTCTAATCATAACTTTCCAATCTTCATGCCCTGTTAGTATCCTCCTCTCTTGGAAATCCAAGATGAAATAATTGCAAGGGATGGACCTACTACCATGAATAGTAGTCTACATAGGCTTCCAGGTGAAGTCACGGCATTCAAATCCACTTCCATACTCGATCATAAATATCAGAGAAGACTGTATGTCCCAATCATTGGAAATAAGTTTAGGCTGCTCATGGACTCTAAACATCTCTCCATTGGATGGCTTTGCCACTTGTGTTTCCACATGCTCTGAAGTGATAGTTGGGAAGTGTGTGAACTATGCTAATTAGACAAATTTTGCACAATCACTATCTATCCACAGTTCCCTTGGTGTACCTTTGATGCAATCTGTCAACATGATATCCCACTCTTTGCTCATAGCATTGATCTGCACAGTGCTAACAAAAAAATCCCCATGACTACCTTTGATAAGCCAAGAAATCATAAGTTGAAAAAAAAGGATCAACTCCTAATAAGAATACTCCTCCATGCATCCAATCCTAAGCATCTCAAGAGTAAAATCCAAAAAGAAAAAAATGGCCATCTCATCTTTATCGGATGTTGAGTTGTCAAACTTTACAGCCTCAAGGTCCCAAGATAATATTTGAGAGGAAACATCATGTTGGCATTGCATCCCTCTGATCATAACCATCTAACTACCTTTCTCATACTACACTCTCCTCCCATGGTACCCATTATCATAAATCATACTCAGCTGAAGAATCTCAGTAAAGTCAGAACCTACCAATCCATGACTATACTCGACCCTAAGTATAGCGAGAGAAAACCAACCTCACCATATAGAATAAAACTCCACAACATCCCCACAATGATGAATACCAATAACTGACATGAACTTCTCGATCATCCTCATCATTTAAAGTATTTTATCACTTTGATGCATTCCAATATCCCACCACCAAATTGAAAGTCCACCACTCCTAATGTTTGCTAAAAAATTTGTGAATTGATCCAATAGAGTCTCGATCTCCTCCTATGCACTCTAATCATTGATCATATAGTCCAAATTAAATACCACTGTCATGGCCACAATGCCACCTATCTCATCCAATCAACTCAGGTGAACCTCCCATGTCTTGCTAATATATGCCTCTTCTACTACTTGCAAGAATGGAGAGTGACTAGTGCATTGGACAACCCCAACTGGATGAGCAAGAAATCATAATGAAATATGGAAGAAGACTTGTGAATATCTTTCTACCTAACCCTCATTTGATGATATCCCATATGGATATTGGTCATCAAGGGATATGTTTCTCCTTGAGGCTCACCCATCCACTCATCGATCCTAGGAAACCTCAACTTAATGGTATGTGTAAGGACTGCTTTAGGAGGTATCCCTAGAGGAAAAAACCCACAAATCTAGTGCACACTATTGAGTGCCAATGAATACCCATGCACATTTTTGTTGATCACTGAATTTTCCTATACCATCCTATATCCTATAATCACTATTGTATCCATCACTCTAGTAATGATGCTTGAATCTGCATCCAAGAGTGTTCCCATGTTTGTCATATACCTATCCACCCAATCCATGGATGCATATACTCCCTTGCGAGAAGGCCCATAAGGAATGTGCTCAAATATCTCCTCCATAGCTAAGCCTTGAGCCTTTAGTGGGATATCCAAAAGAAACGAATCACAATCCCCATAATGTAAAATAGGAGAAAAGTCAAAACCCTATGTGTCATACCTCTCCTCAAGCACCTGCAACTTTGAATGTTCCTCGTGAAAAAATGTCACAAGAGGCTCCTCCCTCAAATCATGGGTGCCACTCATGCCCTCATGTGTCATGACTATCAACTATGATGGATTCTTTGTTGTAAGTGATGAAGATCATGCCAAACTCAACTGGTGAAAAATCTCCTCAACCTCCCTTTCCTTGTATTCAGTGAACTTGAGAGTAAGGTCTATATCCATGAAAAAATGCAAGTAATATGATTTCATCTACTCTATTTCTTATTTGATTATGTGAAATTGGGAACCCGTTGTTTTAGGGTAAAATAATTATGTCGTAGTTACCTCCCTTAGGATCTTCATAGACCTAAGATAGAATAGATATTCAAGCAACATATGTTTCTAGATCTAAATTATACACAAAAATAATCTACGAGTTGATGGATTGAAAGGTTTACCCAGTGATCAGACAGTTGTACCTACACACTCCTTAGCTATTAGATTCCTCAAATATGCCCTTCTCTCTTACCCACATGGTTATGCACACATAGAGACACAAAGAAACGTTTCACAAGATCAAACTAGTCATTTATAAATTAATGATAGATCTAATAATGTATCATAACACATGAAAACATTAATTTTCCACAAGGAAACATAGAAATTACATATACATCAAAGTAGAGGGAAACATCTTGTACATTTTCTATTAATAAAAAATATAGGTTACAACTTACAATCAAATAAGTTGATGCAATCCTTTCCCAAGTTCCTTGCCCAATATTTGTAATCAAACTACTAGAATAAGTTTTATTTTTCCTTTCTGTTCCTCCTTTCCCATGAGAGATCCGCATCATTTATAGGATAGTAAAGATAATGTCAAAGGTTAATATGGATAATATCTCCATGCCGAAGATGAAAATATATTCTAGGTCGAACCATGAAAAAATACAGGTTTTAATCTCATCTCCCAAAACCAATCCTAAATAGGGAGTAACAAACCTGGTTGCAACCTGCATTCTTGTAGGGAGTGACTAATTTCCCTTTGCAAGAGGACAAGGATTGACCAAAAATTTTTGGTCATGGGTTGTAAAAGGGAAAGAAACAACCAAGAAAAAAGGTACTGCAAACTCAAGAAAAAAGTGGTATAATTTAGTGGTTCATATTGTTAACCCCTAGATGATGCTCATCAAGTGATCAAGTGGAAAATAACGATATAAAAGATGCTCCCTAAAGTGTGAAGTCAGAAGAAGTTCCCAATGGATGAAATAATTTACAAACAAAATCACAGATCTTTGGGAGAAGAAACCTGGAAATAACCATCAACATTCCTTCATAATAAAAACATCCCCAAGGCGGGCATACCCATGCTCAGTAATAAAAAATTAGCATAGCCACCAAATAATACACTTTGAATCCATGCATGACTCAAGTAACTATATCATGTCCACAAAATAACACATCATGGATCCATTTCACAAGAGAGATAATAGCCATGACCAAGTACAAATGTGGATCTATGTCACAGGATATTGTTGGAATATTGATAGTGGGGGTGAATCACTATAATAAATTTACCACTTTTAAACACAATATATAAATGTCAACTTTATCAGTAGTATATCATCAATATATAATCAGTATATCATGAACATATAAACATAAGAAGCATCACATCAACAAAATCACATCTTGTACACAGTACACCATAATTTATGTGGAAATCCAAATGGTAGAAAACCACAAAATGCGTTCTTATATATATCAAGAATTTACATTCATAGGAAGCACCAACTTCCAAATTCTCTAGCACCAATTGGAAGGAGGAACCAACCCCCTTATTTATAGGAACTAACCTGAAGGAAGCTATAACTCCCTAAATTCTATGGCTCCAACCAAAAGGAGGATACAACCCCCTGATTATCAAGATCCAACCTAAAGGAAGATCCAACTCTCTGTGTTCTTCATCACCAACCGGAATGAGGATAAAACCCCCTTTCCTTGCCTCATCTTACTGCCTTGAAATATAAATGTAGACCAACTATCACTACCACTTTCACTTCCACTATCATTGTCACTATAATTTCCATTGTCATTGTAACTACCATTGTCACTGCCATTGCCACTGTCACATCAACCTATAACCTGTCACTACCACTGTCACATCAACTTGTAACCTGTCACTGTCACTGTCACATCAATATGTCACTGATAAACTTGTCCAACCTGTCACTGTCATTGATACTCAACTAGATCCTCTCATATGGATCATATACCAAGGACACCTCTCAACTACATGTCCAACATCATTAAAACATGCCTCTACCAATCATGTCCCAATATCACCAACATACCATGACAAGATATGTACCGAACATGTACCATACAATGTGCTAAACTTGTACCATACCATATATCAACCATGTACATCAATGTGCATAAAAAAAAGCATGTTCCATACCATATGTTGGCAACATATCATACATCTCACGATGCATCAATGTCTCAAAGGAATACCTCATACATATACTAAAAATGTATCTCAAACAATGTGCCCAATATCCAAGATGCTCCTCAAACCATGTGCCTCAACCATATACCATATCACTCATGATATGTCCCAATCATTCCATACACCATGTACCATAAGATATCATCAGTGAAGTGCCTCGACAAAGTACCAAACAACCAAGATAATATACCAAGTATATGTTGCAACTATGCACCTAGTATGTGCCTCAAGCATGTGCCAATACCTCAACAATATACCAAAGACTTGCCTTAAGCATGCACCATAACATCATCAAGATGTAACCCTCAAAACATGCATATAAACATATGATCCATATTTTATGAGAAGAACAAAATGAACACATATTATTATTATTATTAACAAAGAGAAAATGAAAAATAACAGAGATACAGTAAAATTCACTTCTATTCAATAAAGAAATATGTTTAAACTGTAAAATGCATACTAAAAACAAGCTTGCTAGAATGGTGGCGGCTTATCTTTGAGAAGAGATGTGATGGTTGAGCTCATTCACAAGAACATCAATACAATGAGGCTCTGAAATCCATTTTACAATAACATGAATGAAAAAACCCTATACATCCAAAACCTAACCCTAGGAGATGAAGTGCCAAAATCCGTGTGGGCCCCTTTGGGGTAAGTCGGTACATCAACTTCCCGAGGTCGTAACTTTTGAATATGATCTTCTTTTTAGGTGCACGATAGCTCGTTGGAAACTTCTATATGAGGAATACACGTTATTTAGTCAAAATCTGACTCCATATATAGTTTTACTGTGGCAAGCCCTAAAAATGTTGTTTAGGGCCTCAAAATAGCCTCGAAAGTTTAGGACTCGAAAACTAGGAAAAAACTGCCAAGATGAGCCAGTTGGAATAGGTGGGTGGCCATCGATATCCATATAGATCAATGCTCCCCCATTAGGATGAAATGGTATCCATTGCATTGAGTTCCCCCTTCAGATGAGGACATTTCTTCTGAATTTGGCCCTGGGTGAGCCACTTTCCTTGGTGCAGAAGTTGCCCTTCTTTGACAACCTGATAAAGCTGGATCCTATGTTGGTGAGTCCCCGTGACCTGTTTGTCCATGATATGATCATTGGATTTCTATTACATCCATTCAGGTTTGAGCTATGTTGGTGTCAATTGTTCTTCTATCTCTGAGGTGTCCAATAATGGTTGAAAATATGGTCGAAGGAGATCCACATTGAACATTAGGTGCAAGCCAACGAAGGGGGAATGTTCAGCTCAAAGTCATTATTGGCCACAACCTTGGTGATGGTGTAATTTCCATAGAAGAGTGAACAAAGCTTCCGATGGGGACCTGTAAGGTGTTCTTTCTGCAAGTGCAAACAAACTTTGTCTCCCACCTGAAACTTGTGCGGCATTAGGTGTTGATCATGGTGTTTCTTGTACTTGGCATTGGACTTCTGTAAAATACCCTGAACCTATTGGTGGATGTGTTGGATATGTTTAATGAACTGGGTGGATTTTTCAGCTTCAGTTTGAGAATGGGATGAGTCTTCCTAGGTGGTCGCAAGGGGTAATGTAACATCCATGGGACCCAATGGTTAAAATTCCAAGCCCACCTGAAAGGGGTTGTAGTTGGTTGAGCCATGTATGGCTCTATTGTAGTTGTGCTAAACATAGGGAAGAATATAATCCCATGTTTGGGGGTTCTTAGAATTTTACATGCACAGGATATGAACGAACATTTGGTTGATGACCTTGATTTGGCCATCCGTTTGGGGCTGGAAGGTAGTGGATTTGGTGATCTTGGTGGTCAGCAGTGACCATAGGCTCAAACAAAATGTTTTTAGGAATCGACTATCCTGATCTGAGATAATGGTTTGTGGGATCCCAAATTGTACCCACACTCGTTCAAATAATATCTTGGCAGTTGCCTCCATTGTGATGCTCTTCTTGCAGACGACCAGAATCACCATCTTGGAAAAGCAATCAACAACCACAGAAACAAAGTAATTTCCCCTCTTGGTGGATTAAAGTCCCAACATGTAGTCCATTGATATGGATTCCTAGGTATTGTCAAGAGTAGGAAGAGGGGTGTACATACCTTGTTTCTTAGTGGTCGATTTTCCAATAGTGTAGGTAGTGAAAGACCTGATATGCTTGTTGACATCCTATTGAAGTTTCATCCACTAGAAATGTTGTTGCAACACTTCCACTGTCTTTTCTATTCCCAAGTGTCCTGCCACCCTACTGTAGTGGGATTCCCAAATCAGCTTCACTCACTCGCTTGATGGAACACAAAGATGACCTATATGGAATATCAGTCTATCTTGAATATGGAAATTAGTGACAACTATGTTTGAGCCCAACATCTGGTAGGTGGTGGAGAAGTCAGGATATTTCTCAGAGAGTTGGTCCATCCGGAGGTCTCATGGATGCAATATTCTATCATTGTGGTGAGTTCCATGACTGTAGGTCGATTGAGGCAATAAATGAACCGGTTGGTACTTCCCATCTTATACTTGATTTTGAGGTGGAACTGCTTCAATTATGTGGACCACTTCTGATGGCATTCAATCTACAATTTTCCTTGTGTCTGCATGAACTGCAATGGTTTATGATCAGTGTGGATGATTGTCTTCTTCCCTAGAATGTAATGCCTCCACTAACGACAGGCCTGCACAATGTAATACATTTATTTTTCATAAGTAGGGTACTTACGGATGACATATGATAGTGTCTCGCTATGATAGGCCACAAGGTGGCAGTGTTGAGTGAGTACTTTTCCCACAACATAATATGAAGCATCTGTCTCGACCTCAAAGGGATATTTTAGGTTGATTAATGAAAGCATTGGGGTTGAGCATAAGCATTGCTTCAAATCATCAAACACTTGTTGTTGGGACAAGCCCCACAAAAATGTTTCCTTATCACCAACCATGTTTACTTGGATGAGGGCTCATGCAATATGGGAGAATACCAGCATGAACTTGCGATAGAAATTGGCAAGGCCTAAGAAGCTCTGAAGCTCGGTGAGCAAGGTTGGGGATGGACAGTCATGGATGACCTGGATATTGGCTGAATCCACATGCACACCATGCTCATCAAAAATGTATCCTAAGTATTGGTCCCTTTCCATGCCAAAGGATAATTTCTCCAAGTTGGAATATAGCTTGTGCTGCCGCAGAGTGTGTATAACCTGCTAAATATGTTGCAAATGTTCTTCCCAGGTCTTGTTGTAGATGAGGATGTCATCTAGATACACCACTATAAAAGAATTGGTGAAAGTCCGCAAGATATCGTCCATCATCCTCATGAAAGTTGTTGGGGCATTTTTCAAGACTCAAACCAAAGGGCATGACCAGCCATTCAAAAGGACCTTCTTTTGAATTGAAGGAAGTCTTCCATACATCTACATGTTATATTGGGACCTGATGGTAGCCATACCTCAGATCAATCTTACTGAAGTATTTTTACCCCTTAAAATGATCAAGGAGATCGTCGATTTGGGGAATCAGGTATTGGTTCCTGAATGTGATTTTATTTAAGGCTTGGTAATCAATGCAGAGTCACCAAGTTTCATCTTTCTTCTGCATAAGAAATATTTGGCTTCCACAAGGTGATGAGATAGGACGTATGTGACCCTTTTGGAGTAGTTCTTGGATCAGACGCTTGATGTCCTCATTTTTTAATAGAGAGCAATGATATACTATCCCATTGGGTAGAAGTGCGTAGAGGTTCATATTGATAGAATGATTGAACTAAAAGTGCATAGGTACTCCAGTAGGTGAGGAGAAGATGTCTTTATATTCTTCCATGACCTTAGCCACCTACTTCTACTACATGGAGAAGTCGATTACAGAGGCCATATATGTGGCCACAATATTTCACTCACTCTGAGAACAAATCACGAAGAAGAAAAAAATCTCAGTCTGAGATATGACCTTCCTGCATTTCTTGTCATAGATCGAGGAAATGGCACTAGGTGGTACTACCTCAGGTATCCTGTACAATTTCTTTTCTAATGTAATAATAACACTGCAAGGCCTAGACTCATATACAACATGATGTTTCCATAAATAAGGTTGGCCCAAAAGAACATCACAAAATTCAAGGGGAGAAACATCACACAATAACTCATCTTTGAAGGGATTGATGCCATAATACATGGGACACTATTTTTTGATGCTAAGATCACTTCCTTGGACGATCCATCTGATGGTGTAGGGATGCGGGTACAATGTTTTCGGTAGGGTCGGTTGTTTGACGACCTCCGCTGAGATGAGGTTCTTATAGATATTTCTATCAATGATGAATTTCAATGAGGCTCCTTTCTCCCACATCTGTGAATTAAAGAGGTGATTTCCTTCCTCTAGCTCATCAAGTTCACCGAGCTAGATCTTTGATCCATATTTGGATCCAGGAGATTGATGGGGTTCAGAAAGGCCGAAAAATAAAAGTTCTCATAATGGATTCAAAATGGACATGTGCATAGGCCTTATTGATACGAACCTAACAAAACTTGAACGGGCTCAAATGGATGTCGTATACTCAAGTTATGGTGATCTATTCGTTTTTCCAAACAAGTAAAAAATGATGATTGTATAGTCTGTACAGGCACAATTGGTAGGATGACTAGGCGTACGAGTGTTGACATGGAAGGCACAGTTGGCAGGATAACTAGGCATATGGATGCTGATGTGGACATGATAGGTGGACCAATCGGGAAGTGACACATGTCACCACTGTAAGTGTGACACGTGGCACATCCGTACTATGACACGTGGAAAGGTACGGTCAATTGACATCGCATATGTTGTGGAAAAGTTGGTCCAATCGATGGTCAACAAGTGGCATTCATGATGGAGAATGAGGTGGTGCCATGTGGCCCAAATCTAGGATTCCATGTGGCACCTAGGTATTGGTTCATTATTGGGTTGCAAAACTTTAGATTTCTCTGGATTCGAACTCAGGACCTCTGACGAGAGGGAAGCGCTTTGGGTTAGGTAGGGTACCATCTAGCCTGCGGTGTGCCTTGGTAAACTATGGTGCATATATTTTATTTCAGTTTGATTAAATTTCCAAGAGGAGGAAGTTAGGGCTAGTGTCTAGCCCCAGCCCCCAGTCACAACTCTTCTACATATGACCGCAGTTTCCAACTTATGTGTTGGTGCGTATTGCAAAGTTCCAGCCCCGATCATGTGGAATGACCCATAGAACCTGTTGTTTAATGTTGAGCGTGGAGGTTAAGGGATAAACCATGGTATTCGATGTATACCATATGACTTGGGATTTTTTTTTTGTTGTTAGCGCAGGGGGTTAGACCATGGTTCAACAAATATGCATGCGACCAGGTGTAATCGGAGAAGGGGCCAGCGCACAGCCCCTAGGGGGCTGGTACTTGGCCACATGCATCCATATGACCAGTTATAAGGGGGAGAACACCAAGTCCAGGGGGATTATCCATTTATTTGTGTAAAAGTGGGTTTTTGAACTATATATTAGCGATTTTTAAGGATTTTTAGGCCTGTTTTGGAGATTTTTGGCCAATATTGGGGGATATTGGGCCCTTTTTGAGGCCAGATCTTGGGGAAAAGTTGGGATATGGTTAAAAACTTTAGATATACATAAAATATGCCTTCTTGACTCCATGAAGGACATTCAAATAAGGTTTATGCTGAGGATTTTTCAAGCCATAGCCATTTTTATGCAGGGAAGCTGTTGAGGAGTGCACCTTTGCGGGCCATTTCTGGGAGCTTCGGTCATCCGATTTGAGTGTTTTTTCTTCTGTTGGGTTCTTTAGATATGGTATAACAATACCATATCAATCTTGTAACCTTTTGGCACTACTGCGTTGACATTTTAAATATTTAAACAAAAATAAGAAAGCCTCACACACTGAGACAAAGGCCCGAATATGTAGGCGAGATTGCTGAACTCTGTTATCACATTGGTGTTTATGGTTTGTTGTTTTTTATGCTTCATTTTTTATATGTACATGTTTATATGACTGTGATTTTTCTTCTATTACTCTTCCTCTTTCATTAATATTCCTAATTGGTTAATTAACACATGTTTAATAACTCAACCATAGTCTTGTAAAAGATCTTTTCAGATCAAGTGGTATCAGAGCTAGTTGACATTTGGAATTTGAGTTTACATGTTTACCAGGGAAGAGCTCATCTCAAGGGAGAAAATGGCATCTACAAGAGGAATTTATCAAGATGATAAGGATATGAAAAAAACTCTCCTTGCCATGTCCAATATGGTGAAGGTGTTATATGAGGACTACTTGGAACGAAAGAGATCAGTTCAAGAGAAAGATTCAAAGAAAAAAAAAGGCAAAGAAGGATTGAAGGAAGTGCCTTCTACATCTGTTTTAGAAAACATATTTGAGGTATGCAGTGAAGGTCATTCATAAAATTATCCTTGTTCCTATCAAAATGGTTTTGGTGCATTTGAAAAACATACAAAAGGTGTAGGTTTGAAATTGCTAACCAAGATGGATTATGAAGAAGGAAAGGGCCTTGTATCTAAGGTTCAAGGTATCGTTAACCCCATTGAGGTTGTGGAAAGGCCTAGATATTTAGGATTAGGATATGGTGAAGTGGATATTCGATCATCCTCCAATATGGGTTCCAAAACTTTGGAAGAAAGTAATGCTTCAAGTGGTCAGCCTAAGTCATTTCAGGAACACTTCACAAAAGGTGATGGTGTATCAGTCCTTGATTGTGGTAGTGAATGAAATTCATATCCAAAGAAAAGTGAAGATAAAAATGGAAGGTATAATGGTCATGTTTTTACCAATTCTCCTTTTGATTATAAAAAACATAATCATGTAATCCAGAACTTGTGGAATATGTATCCATGTACTTTTTGTCATTCACCCAAGCATTGTGTTGCCAAATGTTGGAAGAGACAAACTATGTATAGGAAATCTATGTTGACTGGGAAGGAAACATGACATAAATACTCAACTCCACAATGGAATAAATAGAAGGGAAAACCAGTATGGATGCCAAAAACTCACTGCACGTTTTGCAACAGGGGTGGACATCAAAAGGCTAATTGTTGGAAACTTAATCCGGAGATTAGTCTAAGGAAGGACAAAAGGATTTTGGATGTACTCATGAAGGAATATACATTACCAATGAATCTAGAGGAAAACCATGAAGGAAAGAAACTAGCCACTTGGTTTTTCCATAAGTGGATGTCACAACTTCATTGTATTTTGCTTCCCCTAATGTAATCACACATGTTGAAATGATGACCTATTATAACATCATTTTTGTACAACATCGTGTTTTTTTTTTGTCCTTATGAGTATGTAATCAGTCAAGGTCCATTTTCATAACCTTTTGTGGGGAGGTGTGATCCAGATTTGGATCCAGAAGCTTGATGGGGCTTAAAAAGGCCTAAAAATCAAAGTTCTTAGAATGGATTCAAAATGGACGTGTGAGTAGGTCTCGTCGATATGAACATAATGCATCTTGAACGGGATCAAACATACATCGTATTCTCAAGTTATGGCGATCTGCTCATTTTGCCAAATAGGCAAAAAATGATGACTATACAGATTTTACAGTTTGTACAGGCACAATTTGTAGGTTGACTAGGCGTACGGACGTTGACGTTGCAGGCACAATTGGTAGGCTGACTGGGTGTATGGACATTGACATGGACATGATAGGTGGACCAACTGGGAAGTGAAACATATCACCACTGCAACGATGACAAGTGGCATTTCCATACGACGACACGTGGTAGGGTACAGTTAGCTGACAGGGCATATGTTGCAGAAGAGCTGGTCAAATCGATCGTTGACAAGTGGAATTCATGATGGTGAATGAGGTGGTGCCACATGGCCCAGAGGTGGGCTTCCACATGGCCCAGAAGTGGGCTACCATGTGGCACCCAAGTGTTGGTTTGTTATTGGGTTGTAAAACTTCATATTTCTATGAATTCGAACTCGGGACCTCCGATGGGAGGGAAGCACTTTGAGGCAGGTCAGGTACCAAGCCTCCTATAGTGTGCCTTGGTAAACTATGGCACATATATTTTATTTGAGTTTTATTAAATTTTTGGGTGGAGGAAGTTAGGGTTGGGGCCTAGCCGTAGCCCTCAGTCGTAACTCTTCTACATATGACTGTAGTTTCTGATTTATGTGTTGGTGCGTATTGCAAAGTTTCAACCTCAATCGTGTGGAACAACCCATAGAACCCGACATTGAATGTTGATTGTGGAGGTTAATGGATATCCCATGGTCTTTCATGTATACCATATGACCTGGGCTCTTGTTTTGGTTGTTAACGTGGGGGGTTAGACCATGGCTCCACAAATATGCATGTGACGAGGTGTACTCGGAGGAGGGGCCAGCGTGTAGCCCCTAGGGTGCTGGTGCTTGGCCACATGCATCAATATGACGAGGTATAAGGGGGTGCGCACCCAGGATACGTGTATTATCTCTTTATTTGTGTAAAAGTGGGTTTGTGAACTATATATTAGTGATTTTTAAGGATTTTTAGGCCTGTTTTGGAGAGTTTTGGCCAATATTGGGGGATATCGAGCCCGTTTTGAGGCCAGATTTTGGGGGGAAGTTGGGATATGGTTACCAATTTCATATATACATAATATGGGCCTTCTTGAGGCCATGAAGGACATTTATAGTAGGTTTATGCTGAGGATTTGTCAAGCTATAGCCATTTTTATGTAGGGAAGTTGTTGAGGAGAGGACCTTTGGAGGCCATTTCTAGGAGCTTCGGTCATCCGATTTGGGTGTCGTTTCTTCTGTTGGGTTATTGAGATATGGTAGAAAAAGACTAGATTAGTTTTGTAACGTTTTGGCACTTGTGTGTTGACATTTTAAATCTTCTAACAGAAATACGAAATCCTCACCCACTAAGTTAAAGGCCCGGAGACGTAGGTGATATTGTCGAACTCCATTATCACATTGGTGTTTATGGTTTGTTGTTGTTTATGCTTCATATCAGATCTGTACATGTTTATATGGTTGTGATGTTTCTTCTATTAGTCCTCCTCTTTCATTAATCTTCCTAATTGGTTAATTAACGCATTCTTAATAACTCGACCATAGTCATGTAAAATATTTTTTCATATCAAGTGGTATAAGATCTAGTTGACATTTGGAAATTGAGTTTGAATGTTTACCAGGGAAGAGCTCATATCAAGGGAGAAAATGGCATCTACAGGAGGACCTTATCAAGATGAGAAGGATATGCAAAAAACTCTCCTCGCCATGTCTGAGATGGTGAAGGTGTTGTATGAGGACTACTTGGAACAAAAGAGATCGGTTCAAGAGAAAGCTTCAAAAAACAACAAAGGAAAAGAAGCATTGAAGGAAGTTCCTTCTACATATGTTTCAGAAAAAATATTTGAGGTATGTAGTGAAGGTCATCCATCAAATTATCCTTGTTCCTATCAAGTTGGTTT
Organism: Picea engelmannii; assembly: GCA_009831015.1. NCBI lineage: Eukaryota > Viridiplantae > Streptophyta > Pinopsida > Pinales > Pinaceae > Picea > Picea engelmannii. The sequence continues at coordinate 1,079,543 of ML781187.1, read as the reverse complement.
TGGTGCATTTGAAAAAATTACAAAAGGTGTAGGTTTGAAATTGCTAACCAAGATGGGTTATGAAGAAGGAAAGGGCCTTGGATGTAAAGGTCAAGGTATCGTTAATCCCATTGAGGTTGTGGAAAGGCATCGATATTTAGGATTGGGATATGGAGAAGTGGATATTGGAGCATCCTCCAAGATGGGTTCCAAAACTTTGGAAGCGAGTAATGCTTCAAGTGGCCAGCCTAAGTCATTGCAGGAACACTTCACATAAGGTGATGGCGTATCAATCCTTGATTGTGGTAGTGAATGCAAGTCATATCCAAATAAAAGTGAAGATCAACATGGAAGGTATAATGGTCATGTTTTTACCAATTCTCCTTTTGATTATAAAAATCATAATCATGTAATCTGGAACTTGTGGAATATGTATCCATGTACTTTTTGTCATTCACCCAAACATTGTGTTGCCAAATGTTGAAAGAGACAAAATGTGTACAGGAAATCTATGTCAGTAAGGAAGGAAACACAGCATAAATACTAAACTCCACAATGGAAGAAAGATAAGGGAAAACAAGTCTGGATGCCAAAAACTCACTACACGTTTTGCAACAGGGGTGGACATCAAAAGGCTAATTGTCGGAAGCTTAATTCGGAGCTTCATCCAAGGAATGACAAAAGGATTGTGCATGTACTCACAAAGGAAGAGACATTACCAACGAAGAAATAGAAACACCATGAAGGAAAGAAACCAACCACTTGGTTTTTCCAGAAGTGGATGTCACAACTTCATTGTATTTTTCTTCCATTAATGTAATCACACATGTTGAAATGATGACCTGTTATAACATCATTTTTGTACAAAATCATTTTTTTTTTGTCCTTATGAGTATGTAATCAGTAAAGGTCCATTTTTGTAACCTTTTTTGGGACCAAAAGGTCCTTAGTGGGGAGGTGTGAAACAGATTTGGATCCAGGAGCTTGATGGGGCTCAAAAAAGACTAAAAATCAAAGTTCTCAAAAGGGCTTTAAAATAGGCGTGCGAGTAAACCTTGTTGATATGAACCCAACGCAACTTGAACAGGCTCAAATGAAAATCGTATGCTCAAGTTACGGAAATCTATTCATTTTTTCAAATAGGGAAAAAATGATGAATGTACAATCCGTACAGGCACAGTTGGCAGGTTGGCTAGGCACATGGATGTTGACGTGTTAGAAATAGTTGGTAGGTCGACTGGGTGTATGGACATTAACATGGAAGGAACAATTGGTAGGTTGACTGGGCATACAGACTCTGATGTGGACGGGATAGCTGGACCAACTGAGAAGTGACATGTGTCACCACTACAAGGGTGACACATGGAACATCCGTACGGAGACATGTGGAAGGGTACGGTTAGCTGACAGGGAAGATGTTTTGGCAGATTTTGTCGAATCGATGGTCGAAAAGTGGCATGCATGATGGAAAATGAGGTGGTGCCACATGGCCCGAACTGTTAATATTATGGTAGTTGCGGGAGGTATTTACCTCCACATGTGAACCTGATGAGAATAGAAGACTCTCGAAAGAAAGAGTAAACCCTAATGAGTTGGCTAATAACCCTAGAAATCTTGTCGACTCAAGAAGATAATTTATATTAGGTTATTAGCCTCCTAGAGAAGAAGTCGGGCATAAATAATAATAATATACTGAACAAACACATATCCAGAAGGAGAATTCGGCCCCAACAAATCTAGCAGAACTAGTATAAATACAGGGTGCCAATTCTCATTTTGACATTCTAGTATAAATTGCAGTTCCCAGTTTGGTGCGCACTGTAGCTCCCAGTTTGGTGCACACATGTGGAGGAGGGTTGCAGGTGCATCTACAACAACAACTAGTTTTCAATATTGGCTTGGACTATCTCTTGGACAGGGTTTGGACTATCTGATCAACTATTGTTGGTGTGCTATCCTTGGAGGAAGATGTGCTACACCGTGTTTGGCTATCTAGCCTAGGGTTTGCTTCCAGAGTAATTCTTAGTCAAGGTTAAGGTGCTCGAAGGGTGGCTTCGGCCTATGGTTGGGTAACGAGGATATCATCAATGGTAAAATGAGCACACAATCTTCTATATTCTAACAGGTTATGGGCCCACACCTCCTTCATTCAGTCTAAATGCTGAAAGGAAACATAGCCGCTAGGATATTGAGCTCGTTGAGGAACTGTCACTAGGGTTACTAGACGAAGTAGCTCCCAAGACATTGCCGCTAAGGTTACTAGCAGGAGCAGTTGTAGAAACCCTAAACCTCTTGTTGAGGCACCTTAAGTGAAGGGATTGACCTAATCTTTGAATATATCAATGCAACCTAGCCCAACGCATCTCCTGGTACTCTCAGCAAGCTAAGATGTGAAGTTTGAATTTCTGGTCAAATCTAGGGTTTGACCAAGTCAAGCAGCCATGACGAACTCTATGAAGTTTGAGAACAAGTTAGATGGAGCCTCTAACTTCAGAGTGTGGAATACAAGGATTGACCTCATCCTTGCCAAGAATAAATAGCTGGATATTGTGAAAGGAAAGATCGTGAAGCCAGAGTTTGAAGAAGGAGAAGAGAAGGAACCACATAACGTTGCAGCTATAGAGAAGTTCAACGATGTTGACATCAATACCATGAGTATCATAGTGTATTCTATAAAATACCACTTGATACCCTACATCTCCCATCTTGATCATCAAAGAATATGTATGATGCCCTAACAAATCTCTTCTCAGTCAGAAACATTGGGCAAGTTATGAGTCTAAAGAATGAGCTCCGTGACATGAAGATGAATGATGATGACATCATAACATCATACTTTGTAAGAATCTCCCAGTTAAGAGATCAACTAAAATCTATTGAAGAGATCACTTCAGAGAAGGAATTGGTGAACATAGTACTCAATGGTCTTCCCAAGACATGGGATGCATTTGCTGCAAGCATGAACACAAGGAAGGAGTACCCAACATTTGAAGAACTTTGGACTTGTTGTGCTCAATAAGAATCAAGGATCAATGCAAAAGAGAAACCCCAAAGGAAGTATGATGATCAAGCCTTCACAACAAGATTCAAGAACTTTAGGAACAAAAGGAAGTTTGGTTCAAAGAGGAAGCCAAATCAAGAGAAGGACATTTCAGAAGTGAAATGCTTCAACTGTCGAAAGTATGGTCACTACAAGAGTCATTGTCCCGAGCTAAATAAAAGGAAAGAGAAACATGAAGCATCAGTTGTCGAAGAAAAGGAACCTACAAATAAGACTAAGTAGGATGGAAGAGACTTCTTCTTCTAAAATGTAACAACACTCTTCTCATTTTCTGTACATATCTTATTTGCATCGTCTCTGTACATATCTTGTATATCTATCTCTTAGAAAGATAAAATGTTCCAAGAAGAACTATATCCATGGAAGAACAACAAAATAAGGATTTCTATACAATAAAAGATGAAATATATCATGTGAAATCTATTACAAGATAAGCCGAAATCAGAATCAATCTTGAAGAGACTTAGAAGAAGCAAAGACAGAAAGAAGTCAACAATCGAGAGGAAATTGGAAGAAGACAATAAGGATGCAAACATAAGCATGGACTCTGTTAGACAAGAGAGCCAATTATACATTGTAGAAGACAATAAGGATGCATATGGAAGCATGGACTTTATTAGATGGAGGGAGCCGATTATATGCACTTATACATGAAGAAAGGATTAGGATGCAGAAAATCCTATGATTCGTTGAAGATGATGAAATATATATATCCATGGTAGCAGTCATGAAAGACAGTACATGTTCAGTTCAATCATAGAAGAAGACTTCTTGGAAGAGAAGCCTTAAAGTATTCCTAGTTGTCCATCCAGATCCGTGATCCTATGATGAAAGGAAGAAATGGAATCTCTAGGGCATGGAATTTATAAGACCCGAGCACTAAAGAAAAGCATGAAGATTCCAGGAAAGAAAGAAAATCCAGAACAACCAGTCATTGTATCAAGAATCATAAGACTGTCAGCCTAATATAAACTCAATAAAATCAATCAAGTAGAGGAACTAAAAGTCGTGATGAAGAACAGTGTATGGAAGACTTATGTATGATAGCATTGCAATGATCTAGAACTAGAAGTTCTCCCAGATGGAGGGAGAAAACTATGATGATTAATTGTTATAGTACACTAGAAATATCACTACATGAGTCATTATATCATCCACAACATCCATAAGTCAGATTTTTACATCAGATAAATGCAAAGAATATTCTCCAGAGAAATTGAATAAAGAGCGTATGAAAGGCAATCTCAAGACTTTAAGACATACCAGAAAGAGACTCCTATATGCATATAGAAGAACATAACTTGGTGGATCTCCTCTAGTGCACAACAAAAGCATGGTGAAGATTTCCTATAAATATGACTACTCAGTAGATCAGATCTCATGATGACAGAAGAAGTGCCACATAGATATGTTCCAGCTTTCCAACTATGATATACTCTATTGTTCAGATCTACATGAAGCCTTCATAGTGTTCTAGACTAAAGTACATTTGAAATCAAGCATTACATTATCCATGATGAAGTACCAGAAAGGAGAAAATGATTTCTCTAATACGTATCTCCACAGATGAGCAGATAAGTAGACATTTTGGTAAAGCTTCTATCCAAGATGAAAGAGTTTGCGTACTCAAGCTGGAGCTCGTGGAAACAACTTCCTTCTTATTGAAAAAGGAAGAAATGACTCTCCAAGTTAGGAGGGAGCACTGAAAACATTATTGAATACATTCATCTTTAAATTTTAAAAATAGTCCATCTTGGACAAATGCTTTCTTTTCCGGAAAGTGGATTGAGACTTCTGATGGACAGTCACTTCCTATTGTGGTTAACGTAGGAAGTAGTCTGATTGTTGAAGTATCATAGACAATGACTTCCCATTGTGGTTAACATGGGGAGTGGTATAGGGAAGTCTCTCTTCTTGAGGGTTACTCAGAAAGACTGGCATGCCTCGCCAGACAATGATTTCTTATTGTGGTTAACATGAGGAATGGTTCGTTTTGGAGGTTGATGCAGGACATTATTTTCCTCTTGTGGTTAACGGTGGAAATGGTCCAGACAGTCATTCCTTAGGGTTTATACATTCTCTCCAGGGTGCACTTTGATTAGTGTAGGAGTAATGGACCAGGGTGGGGAATGGTCCAGGCTCAACAATTAGGGACATGCATTCCTTAGGGTTTTCACATTCTCTCCAGGGTGCACTTTGATTAGTGTAGGAGGAATGGCCCAGGGTGGGGAATGGTCCAGGACAAACATTCCTTAGGGTTTATACATTCTATCCATGGCACACTTTGATTAGTGTAGGAGGAATGGCCCAGGGTGAGGAATGGTCCAAACTCAGACATTCCTTAGGGTTTATACATTATGTCCATGGTGCACTTTGATTAGTGTAGGAAGAATGGCCTAGGGTGAGGAATGGTCTAGGATCAAAAATCATAAACAATCCTTCTTCCTTGTTTGAGAAGAATAGGGGAGATAGCCCATTGTTGATGTTCTAAACTGAGGGCATATATTCTTTCATATCTCACAGACGCGAGTGAATGATTGGCCCATATGATTCAATTTATATCATAACATTGTTTCTGTGCAGGTTGCTATCAGATGTTTGTTATGAAGATCATATGACAATAGATGAAGACTATTGTGGTGGATATGTTCCACTATTTGTGAGGCAAATATTCTTTCAGAGCTCACAGATGTGAGTGAAATATTGGCCCAGATGATTCATTTTATATCATAACATTGTTTCTGTGCAGGATGCTATCAGAGGTTTATTATGAAGACTGTATGACAGTAGATGAGGACTACTGTGGTGGATATGTTCCAATGTTCGCAACCATGCGTTGTTGATCAAGTACTTGTGTGTTACTTGGTGTGGTAGTGTACCACTAGATTGTAGTTATGTACTACTATGAATAGACACAGTTGTGTTCTATCCTTGTTCTAATTTCCTTGAAGACTATCAACAATTTATTGGAAATAGTCACCATCCAGACGAATGATGAACAAAGATTTTCCAGACAGAAATTGGTTTAGAGCATTTACTCCTCTAGATTATAAGAGTGGCTCTTGTGTCACCCTATGGTGTGAGTGACTTATCCAGCATCATGTATAATTACTCATATGAAGTATTGTTTCTAGAGATGATGCAGCTGATGGTGATGGTGATGCTCATGATCTAGTCATGAGATAGTCTAGACGACTATGTTGATGTTACTGGGTAAATGGTATATTTTTGTGCTCAAGACCATTACCCGTAATACCTCCCTAGTTAGGAGGGAGTGTTAATATTATGCTAGTTGCGGGAGGTATTTACCTCCATGTGTGAAACTGACGAGAATAGAAGACTCCAAAAAGCAAGAGTAAACCCTAATGAGTTGGCTAATAACCGTAGAAGTCTTGTCGACTCAAGAAGATAATTTATATTAGGTTATTAGCCTCCTAGAGAAGAAGTCGGCCAGAAATAATAATAATATATTGAACAAACACATATCCAAAAGGAGAAGTCAGCCCCAACAAATATGGTAGAACCAGTATAAACATAGGGTGCCAGTTCTCATTTTGACACATCTCAAAATTGCAGTTCCTAGTTTGGTGTGCACTACAGCTCCTAGTTTGGTGCGCACATGTGGAGGAGGGTTGCAGGTGTAGCTACAGCAGTAGCTAGTTTTCAGTATTGCCTTGGACTATCTCTTGGCTAGGGTTTGGACTATCTGATCAGCTATTGTTGGTGCTCTATCCTTGGAGGAAGATGCGCTACACCTTGTTTGGCTATCTAGCATAGGGTTTGCTTCCAGAGTAATTCTCAGTCAAGGTTAAGGTGCTCGAAGGGTGGCTTTTCCCTATGGTTGGGTGATGAGGGTATCATCAATGGTAAAATGAGCACACAATCTTCTATATTCTAACACGGGTGTGGGCTACCACATGGCACCTAGGTTTTGGTTCGTTATTGGGTTGCAAAAATTTGGATTTCTCCATATTCGAACTCAGGACCTCTGATAGGAGGGAAGCGCTTTGGGGCAAGTCGGGTACCAACCCATGTGTAGTGTGCCTTGGTAAAATATGGCACTTATATTTTATTTTATTTTGATTAAAGTTCTAGGTGGATGAAGGTAGTGTTGGGGCCTAGCCCCAACCCCCGATCGCAACTCTTCTACATATGACCGCAGTTTTCGACTTATGTGTTGGTGTGTATTACAAAGTTCCAGCCCCGATCGTGTGGAATGGCCTATAGAACCCGACATTTAATGCTAAGTATAGAGGTTAAGGGATATCCCATGGTCTTTGGTGTATACCATATGACTCGGGCTCCTGTGTTGGTTGTTAGCGCAGGGGTTGGACCATGGTTCCACAAATATGCATGCGACCGGGTGTAATCAAAGGAGGGGCCAACATGCAGCCCCTAAGGGGCTGGCGCTTGGCCACATGCATCCATATGACTAGGTATAAGGGGGCACATGCCTAGGCTAGGGGTCTTAACCTTTTATTTGTGTAAAAGTAGGTTTGTGAACTATATATTAGTGATTTTTAAGGATTTTAAGGCTTGTTTTGGATATTTTTGGCCAATATTAGGCGATATTGGGCCCTTTGTGAGGCCATATTTTGGGGGGAAGTTGGGAGATGGTTACCAACTTTAGATCTATATAAAACAGGCCTTATTGAATCCATGAAGGACATTCAGATAAGTTTTATGCTAAGGATTTGTCAAGCCTTATCCATTTTTATGTAGGGAAGTTTGAGGAGTGCACCTTTGCAGGCCATTTCTGGGAGCTCCGATCATCCGATTTGAGTGTCGTTTATTCTGTTGGGTTCTTGAGATCTGGTAGAACAAGACAAGATCAATTTTGTAACCTTTTTGAACTATTGTGCTGACATTTTAAGGCTTCAAACATAAATAATAAATCCTCACCCATTGAGACAAAGGCTCGGAGACGTAGGGGAGATTTTCGAACTCCATTATCACATTGGTGTTTATGGTTTGTTGTTGTTTAAGCTTCATTTCAGATTTGTACATGTTTATATGGTTGTGATGTTTATTCTATTATTATCCTCTTTCATTAAGCTTCCTAATCAATTAATTAACACATGCTTAATAACTCAACCATAGTTGTGTAAAATATCTTTTCAGATCAATATTGGTGGTAGAAATGGTGGCACTAGGTTCCGATTCAATGATCTGTCTCCCATTTTATGGTTCTAACTTAGAGTTGGAACCTACATCTGATTCAAAGGCTTTCACCTCAGCCATCAATGACTTCTTTGAGTGATAATCAACAGTGTTATGCCATGGGCTCTTATGGAATTCACACCACTTCTCGATATCTTTCTTCATCTTTCCATTGTCCTTCTTTGTTTGCGGCTTAGACTGGTTTTCTTAAGGCTTTCCATATTTTCTCTACCCTTTTTTTTGTGGGTTGGGGCTTCCCTTTCCCTACTTCTTCTATGAGGAGTTACCATACTCAAATTGTTGTGTCTTTTGTTTAAACTTTTACGAGATTTTGATGGCATATTAATAGGATGCCCAAGGATAAGATGTCAAGAAACTTCATTTCTTCCTGAATGTATCTATGCAAACCATCATGGTATTTGAACACTATATATCACTCAGAATATTTGATACCCTTCTTATTGTCCAAGGTGTGGAATATATTTTTGAAGTATGGTATTGCTTGGTCCCTTTCCTGCCACAGTGTGTTCCATTTTGTATATAGGTCATCATAACTTCCAACAGGGTAGTATTGTTCCTTAATATCATCCCTAAAGGACCCTAGGTGAGTGAGACTGTAAATAATGAGGGTTAATCTATTTCCATTTTATCATAGAAATTATCCCACCAGTCTTTGACATGGGGGACGACTTTGAGGAGTGGAAAAATAAAATTTTCTCTATTTGAAAAGTTATGGACAGAAAATTACCCTTATAGAAGATTCATCCATTTGTCTACAACATCTGCATCTATCTAACGTTCAAATATAAGAATATTAAAGTTGATATGTACATTTAAGGGGGGGGTGCCTCCACTTGAGAAATATGTGTCACCCGTTGGTAGTTGTCGAAGGATTTGTGTTAAATTATCCATCATCTCGTTCCTATGTTGCACGAGGGATTCCTCAAACAATAGTTTCAAAGAATGTCATGTCCCATTGTATTTATTTTATCCTGCCATGGAAGGTCACTTGGGCGTGAGAGAGCTCTTTTTCTCAAGAGAAACAAGCTCGAGACCAAACTCTTTGTACCTTGACCTCATTAGGGACATGCACTAAGAACGACAAGTAGTAGACCGCTCTAATACCACTGATCCATATTTTATGAGAAGAACCAAATGAGCACAGATTATTATTATTATTGACATAGAGACACAATGAACAATAAAATAGATACAGTAAAACTGGCTTCTATTCAATAAATAAATATGTTGAAACTATAAAATGCAGACTAAAAACAAGCTTGCTAGAATGGTGGTGACTTATCTATGAGAAGAGATGTGATAGTTTTTCTCATTCAAAATAATATGAGTAAAATGAGGCTCTGAAATCCTTTTTACAATAAAGATGAATGTCAAAAACCTAACCCTAGGATATGAAGTTCCAAAATTCATATGGGCCCCATTGTGGTAAGTTGGTACATCAACTTCTCGGGTTCATAATTTTGGCATACAATCTTTGTTTTAGGCACACAATAGCCAGTTGGAAAGGTCTATCTGAGGACTACACATTATGTTTTAAAACTTTAAATTTGTCTACAATTTGACTATGGAGATCCCTAAAAACGTTGTTTAGGGCCTCAAAACGGCCTCGAAAGTTCAAGACCCAAAAGCTAGGAAAAAATTGCGAAACTAAAAAACAACCAAGATGAGCTAGTTGGAATAGGTGGGTGGCCACTGATATCCACCTAGATAAACATAAATTTAAATATGTAATATACCTGGTGTATTTTCTCACAGATCTCCAGAACTTCCTCAACTTCAACAACAAGAGAATAACATCTTAATCAAACTTTACCTTAGTCTCACGGGACTACTTTTTGTATTAGTCACAAACCCTAACTTTCAACAATAATAAATCTGTACCTGTAATGAATAAATGTTTGAAACTTGCACCAAATATTATTCAATAACGTATCTACAATTCCTCTAATTGTAACTACTTGTGACATCCCATAAAAGAACTTATAGCAAAACGGGCACACCTTGTTGAATTTTGTCTTATTCTAGAGAGAGAACATGTAGAGAATGCCACGCATGGAATATTCGATATCTATATCTGAAAATAATACCAAACATACCATGGACTATAATATATCCAATGCATTTGGTCTCATTGAATTTGAATCATCTATGAATAATTTATGATTGTTTTACCTACAATATGTGCTTGAGACGAGTTACAAGACTAGCCAAAACCCCTATTTTACATAGAGTGTATCTCAGAAAATACAACGACCCAGAAGTGTAAATTTTTACCACATGTAACTTGACATGTCTTCTGAACCGCCTAAAACTTTTGCTGTCTGAATCATTCTATAAAAATAGTTACAGTGAAAAAGGTAATATGACCTTTAAATAAAATACCTTAGAACATATCATCATAAGACTTCATTCTCCCTTGGAATTTCTCCCTTATGTACTTCATCTTCCCTCTTAAATTCTCCTCACATATCATTGGTTACCTCAGATAAGAATCACTTACTCACATAGAAGATATTCAATAGAGAGTGTGTGTGAATGTACTTATGAGTGACTTCTTGAGGTGGATATATACTTTTTCTAAGTAACCTCTTTCCTTAACTTTAGGGCTTCTTGAAATTTCTTGTTACAACCACTTTGCCCATTCATTAATGACTTGCAACCAATTAGAGGATTATTAACCCATATTTTAACCAACTAGGGGCTTCTTAACCCATCTTTGGGAATTCCAACTTCATGATCTCATAACTCCTCAAACGTGAGGAATCACGTGGCGTACCACCTATCACCGAAAATTCCACGACAAGGACTATCCATATATGAGTGTCTTACCTACATTTACACTGTCCTTCATGTCCATATTCCTCAACCAAATTCAGGTATAGTAACCACACCTCTCGGGCTTCATGTAGACTTCATCAAATTCACCCAACACATCTGGTGACATCAACCACTCCATCAATGAAAACTAACTCATCATCAATCTAAACCATATCTCTAGGGATTATAGACTTATTCAAGGGTTGAAATCAATCTCTAAGGTTTGACATCAATGAAAAACAAATGTCAAACAAATAAAAATCAGTGAGAGCACTCAATGCATGAGTGATCTTTGAAGTACTTATGAATAACTCCATTGCAACTTGGGAGGGAATGTGATCAAGGAATGAATCATCCCAAACCAATTTCTTTGTCCCAAATCACAATGGTATTAATCTAAATCATGTGAATAAATGAGTTGAGGTGGAGCAAGGTAGAAATCGTTTGATTACTGGTCATTTATGTAGACCATTAATAGACTTTAGGGAATCCACTGATGATTAAGATGAACCCTAATATACGTAGTAAAATATAACAAGTGTGAATAGATGAGTTGAATTCGAACACTCTTAGATTCATTGAAAAAGATCCAATGATGTAAGCCCACTACTAAAATGCAAGGAATCTTTCCACTGATGTCTCTAAGTGCCAAGGTACTAACTGGTTTCTAGATTTCAAACTTCGATATTGATATGGAGTCAACAAGATGAAATACGTCGAAGAAGGGCCTTGATGTATCCCCCATCAATCAACAAGAAACATATAAAGGTATATGGTGTGAAGAGAATAATAGTATAGCACAAATGACTCATGGATGGCTAGGATGAATGGGATAAAGGACTGAAATTGGCCAACACGGGCTAACTTCTCTTGAACAAAAAAACACGACAAATTACTTGAATTGTCAACATTGACTCGTTAATGACCAAAACACTCTCTATGGATGATTGGAAGAGAAATCAGTCGATGAATTTCAAAAACTCATGGAGATGGTAATGACTTAGAGGAAATATATAACCCGATTGTTGGACATATATGAAAAACATGTACATTGTTCAAGGGTGACTCAATAGACGACTACGATTTGGGAAGATGGCTATATGGAAAAAAAACCCCACTCTTTTTCCTTCTCTCATTTTTAACGAGTGCGAAATAAAATAAAAGAATACTCGATATTCTCACCCATGGATTTATATGTGATCCCGGGGCAAAGAATAGTGCTCATTTTTCCGTTTCATATTTATAGAGTCTGAAAAGATAAAGAAGAATCCAAGGGTGTTATTTTTCATAAATTTAGTCTCTCGAGTCCAAAAAAGGGTAAAATAATACAAGGGAGAACTTTTCTAGCCAAGGTGGACTAGAGTATTCCTTTTTCATAATTATTCCATCCAATATGAAAAGGGGTAAACTTACATTGAATAGACATCCTTTCATATCTATTTAACAAGTGTGAAATAAAACAAGCTCACTCGACAATCTTTTCATGTTTAGAGAGTTTGAAGAGAGCTTAAAGCAAACCCCAGGGTGTACCTTTGTCACGGTTGGTTACCAAGAATGACAAAGGTGTAATAGTAACCTCGAGTGGAGAGAACAAGTGGTATGTGATGAAGTCCCAAGTGCATGGAATATGACTGAAGCAATGGACTACAACAAGACATGGAAAATGATGACCACTGATAACAATAGTTCTCAACTAGGGGTGTTGAAAATGGAAGCAATTAGGTGGATACAAGTCAATTACGGCAGTAATGAAATAAGAAATGGAATAAAATGGTGTAGAAGTAATGAGCAACAAGTTGGAAGCGACAATAAAATAAGACCAGTTAAACAACAGAAATGGTGGGAACCAAAGGTATAGTGTTGGAAATATGGACGGTTAATAATGCAAAGAGGGAAATGGAGGGAAAAACCTCTATGTATATGCCACGTACCTTCACTAGTACATTTGGGTCATTTTCCGATGGCATGTTCATAGAAATTGCCACTTTATATTGTCGGGAGAATGACAAACATCAAACCCCCTAAAATGTCATTTCACATGACATCGTTATACCAAGGACACATATATTTTATCTTGTGTGACATTTCTAGAGGAAACATGTCATATCTGTTACACATCCAAATCACTCAACTGGATAAGTGTCGCACATACCTCTCACCTGTCGCAAGTGTCGCAACTTCTATACAACTTGTCGCAAAGGTCACAAGTTGGTGATAAGAGTGTCGTAAATACTGTTGAATCATGTCACCATAATGACGACATCACAGAGACACTTGAAACACCTCATTTACTCAGTTTGAAGGAAGAAAGTTGGTCTACTGGAGTCAAACATCTCTTGACACCTTAGAAATCTTCAAAATCAAGGTTTTGAAAGGGGAACGCTCCTCCAACACTACCTGAGGAGCGCCGACGCCCCTCCACCATGGCTGAGAAGCGTTATAACGCTTTTCCACCCCTTTGCAAGAGCGCTATCCAACTGTGAAGCACCGGCACTTCCAGGAACCTTTCTGGGAGCGTTATAACGCTCTGTGGCCCTTTTCAAAGAGCGCTCCCTATTCTGGGTGAACTGTTAAGCCCGGCGAGGAAAATAAGGACCGAATCATTCGAGTTTAGGAGGCTGTTGAGCTCG
>ML781187.1:1043817-1065494 GCA_009831015.1 Picea engelmannii | reverse complement strand
GGAGCGCAACTCGGAGCGTGCAGGGACAAACGTCGGTTAAAAGGTACTTCTGTTATTCTTCCTTCTCATGCATTAGGCTTAGATAGATTCAAAAGAAATTCAGTGTCCATGATAAGCACTTTTCTGTCTAGGGTTAAGGTCAAACCTTAGAGGTCGATCTACTTGTCCGCAGGCAGATTTTCCTACAACAATATCTACTTTCACTGTCCAATCCCACTATGGATGTTGCAACCACGATGCCAAAAAATATCACCTGCGATGCCACAAACCGTCTCAAAATAGACGTCCATTGATTCAAACATGCGACATCACAAGACCCACAGTGGACGTCGCAAGATCGAAGAGGGGCATATATCTCTGACGTTTATGGTATATCAGCAATAGGAGGGACGTTGCATGGTATGTTGAAAGAGGAATGTTTGACTACAAATGAGGGGTCTATATCTCTGACATTTACACTATATCAATGATGGGAGGGACATCAGAAGACTGGCGACCTTTTGGTATTTATATATATATATATATATATAGGATAAGAGGATAAGAATAATGTTGGTGTCATGGACTTGGACTTGGTATTGATCCACTTTGATGTATGGTTTATTTATGCTCTTCAAATTTTTTTTAATGTCATTGTAGATGCTTCTTTTTTTCATTCTCTTATAAAGGATTAGTAATGAATTCATTCATCTAGGAGTAAAGCAATGTGACAAGGTTCTCCTTTTTGCTTTATTTCGTGTTTTATTTAGGCACTTGTTCTCCTTTCTTATATCATTTAAGTTGCATCTTTGGAAGCACATTTCAGCCATAAAACAATTCCTTTATAATTTGATTGATTAGTGGAAATCTTAGCCCTCAAAGACTAGTTTTATCAATAGATTTCCGGAAAACACTTAAGGTTCAATTGCATCATATTAGGCCCTTTTTACCTTTTTACCTTACCTTAAAGATGAATTGATCAAGTAGTTCCTTCATCTATTAGTTGGTGGAATATGGTAAAGAATCCTTTTTTACCATATGACCTAATTCAAAGCAGTTGTTTGTGACATACTCCTTCTCTCATTTATCCAATGCCCTACAACTCAATTACCCCATGATTGATAAGCACTAGTTTCCTTCCATCTATTTGTATTCCTTGTTTTTATCCTTCATTTATATATATTGTCCTTATCCCATTTTCATTTCCATACCATTTCATATACTACAAAAACCATGCATTTTTTTAAGGCTTACTCTTCCTATGTCACCTAAGAACCCCACTCCATAGCCTTATCAATATTATTTTTAGGGATTAGCCAATTTCATCAAAATTGGAGGGTGTTGACTTGAGAAATAAGGTGGATGGACTTGTATCTACAGATAGCACCAAGCACTAGTAATGAATCCTAATATCCCTAATGGATCGAGGGAGAGGCAAAGGCCAGCGTCGAAGGAAAATTGTGTTATTGATGATGAGGACCCCAATATAGGTGTTGGAAGCAGGTCGAGTCGGAAAAAAGGCTATTTTTGGAAGAAAGCATGCAAGAGGAATGTGACAAATAGAAGGAAAGGAAGCATGTGCGCATGCATGAAAGACCTAATGACGCTAGGGTTAGGGTTTTTATAATACATTGTAAAGGTTGGTGAGCCAGAAATATAAATAAGTAGTACTAAGAAGACAACAGGGGAACACACGAGAGAAAGAGATAGAGGAGAAGAAAGGCTGAGACACAAAGGGATCAAAGAGAGAGAGAGAGAGAGGGAATATTGTAAGAACTCTATGAATCCTTAAGTTGATGTGTGAAGGAGGGACTAGGCGACTCGATCCCAAGGATTAGATCGCAGGCTGAGGATCCTGGTGCAATCTAGTCAGTCTCGTAGGGATATAGGAGCTACTGAGGAGAGTAAGAACCAAGAATGTAAAAACATGTGGTGTGATATATTTATGAAACATAATAAAAGACTAAGAGACATATCTTTGTGGATGTAGCCCAGGAGGGGGTGAACCATGGTAAATCATGTGTTATGTGGAATAATTATTATTTATGTCTTTAATGTCAATAGTTAGATCTTAGATGAATATCTTGATGAAGTAGTTAGATCTGTTGATTTACATGCATGAATAAATAATGGTATAATATCTAGGAGAGATGAATGATATAGTCATTGACTAAATATCACATAGTACAAATCTCATATCCCCACTCATTCCTGGGATGCAAGCACCTGAGCGTTGCAGCCACCCATAAAACTACCTCAGGTGAGACTGGGCAATGCACCCTGTGTACTGAATTTCCTTCTGGTTTACCAGGAGGGACGATATTTTTAGAGGATTTTTTGGAACCCCAGTAGACTTGAACCTGGGTCAACTCATGTTAAATGTATAACTAAGATAATAAACCAAAAAATGGTTCTGTTGGCGGCTGATTGGAAGACAATGGAATTGAGCATATGAGATCTACATAATACAGGATCAGACGACATAAAAGTAAGAGAATGAACTACTATAAGGGGATGTTGAGACTGTGGAATCCCACAAAGGAAGAGATCAAAAGATGGCTCAAGATAAAGGAGCTAGAGTTTGTGCAGAAATATAACAAAAACCCTAGAGTAACACCACACAAATATCTTGAGAAATATGTGTTTACCGATCTGCATGAAGTATTTTTCTGTGATTTCAAACATGTATTGTAGGATTCTATATTGATTTTGAAAGAAAACCACGCAAAAAATCAGATCCAACATTGAGAGTGGAACTTAGTTTAGATCACGCAGTTACAACAGGTGAATAACAAATTCACCTGTGCAATAGATTTTTGGCTGGACAATATTGTAGCATGCTTTATAACAGAATTTGCACTAGATATAGTGAATTCGTACATCACACTAGAGCAATATTTTCTATGCAGACCTCGAGGAAGGTATATTAGATCACTGTATACTTCTATTAAGATATTTCTATATAACAAAGTTGTAATGAAAAATGGATTCAGACAACTAAACTTCCCTATGTGCATGGGGGAAGGGTGGAAGCACTGATAGGAAAAGGAGAAATGGAAGGAGAAGTGGATAAAGGAAAAGAGGAAGCCTTGGACCCAATAACAATGGACGAAGACCAGATCAAGTAGATCATGGAGACAACTAGAAAGATGTGTAGAGGAGTACCCTACCAATATAAGGTGAACACCAAGAAGAGAGCCACAGCCGCGAGGGAATGCTTGGAAAGTGATGAAGAGGAGGTAGAGGATCTCCGGGTTATGGAGCAGATTGAGGAAATCCTGCACACGACATATGAGAGAAAGATGAGAGGTCCAAGAGTGGGAATGGAAGGCAACAATCCTATAAATATTAATGTTAGTGTGGAACCCATAAAACCGTGTGAAACTACCACACAAAATAGAACACGACCATTTAGACAACCAAATTTCAGGAGAAGGAAGACATCAAGAAGTACATATACACAAGGAACACCAACTGTGGGAGCCAGTTCAGAAAGAATTAGTCAAGTATATACACTGCGCGGAAGTAGTAGTTCAACATTATAGATGGCAGGACACGATCCCACCATTAGGTTACCAGAATTCAAAGGAGAAGAATCATAGGACTCAGAGAAGCACTTGTTTATTTGTGAAAAGATTTGGTAAGAAAAATAGATCACAGACGAGGAAACAAAACTTGAAAAGTTAGCTATCACACTAATGGATCATGCATTGGATTGGTACATGAGTTTAGGAACAAATAGTCCACCAGGGACAACCAAAATGATTGGGGATATCAAGAAGTTGCTAATAAATGAGTTTCAGAAGAAAATTTCAGAGGACCAATACATGAACGAGATGATAGAAATTAGAAAGAAACCAAGAGAATATGTATGGGAGATTGACCAGAGATTCAAGAGATTGAAGGGAAATATGAAATATGTCATGAAAGATATGCAACATAGGCACTTGTTTGTCAATTCACTATTAACACACTTGAAATATCCACTGTGACAACAGAATTTTTAGACATAGGCAGAGGCTCTATAGGAAGCTCTACAAATGGAAGAGAACCAATATCATAAGACAGATCCAGCCATAGAGGAATTGAAGGAGGATCTGAAGAAATTAGTGTTCCATCTAAACTAGAACAAAAGTAAGGAAATAATATAAGTCGTATGGTGTACCACATGCAGGACAAAAGGACACCATAAGAACGAATGTCCAAAATTCATGCAGTACATGGAAGCAGGAATGTCGAATATGTTACCAACAGGAGGACTATGGAGAAAATCTATAATAAATAGGGCCACGATCCATATCACTGCCCAATGATACAAAAATACCAGACAATCCCAAATAGTTCATATTGCAACTTTTGTAAGTCAGTAGGCCATGATGACAAAGACTGTCGTACCATGGAGTTTATGAGAGAAAGGACATCGAAAGCATATAGGGTGCGGAAAGAAATGATGACAGGGCAAGATACACCTCAATTTAATTAGTCACCACCATAGTATAATACTGTGCCACAACAGTATAAAAACACAGAACCGCAATATAATAGTGTGCAATCGCAGTATAACACTATTGTTACACACTATTTTGGTCACCATGATGATGAATTTACAAGCATGTAATCAGGCCCTCAAAATCATCTTTTACCTAAGAAAAGTGACTGCTTTCCTCCTCTGCAAGAGTACTTTTTAGAAGGATTCCATAGGCTTCCCATAGTGTATAGTGTAGAAATAAAATATTTTTGCAAGCTGCTCTATAGATGGCCTGCGGGATTTTCGCAGGCTGCTATATAGGCAAGGTGCAACGATGTTTGAAAGCCAAAAGAGGAAAGAGGTTCAAGAAGTTTATAGAAGGGGAATATTATGGAATGTGAGGTGGCATCCATATGATTATGATCCTACTGACTTCTATGATCTGGTGGGATCATACTCATCCCTTTAACCACTTCAGCTTCTCCTATATAATAATGGGCTTCTCATGGAAAAGGTTGAGCACAATTAAGAAAAGTTGAGAAAATGATTGCTAGAAGAATAGGGTGGAGATTGTGTGAAGAATACTATTTCAGTTGATTCTTGAGGTCTACATTCACCCATCAAGCCCTTCAAGATCACCTTCATGCAAGCTCTGGAACAAATATATATGTGTGTTGGAATGAAGGACCACTAAAAGGGAACTTACGACATCAAGGCATTTCGATTGTATCTTCCATTTTTATTCAATATACAGTGGCATGTTTCTTTCCCATAAAATTATTCTCATTTTATTACATGACTCCTTGATCACATGTCCAAGTTCTCATTGAATCTATCATAGTTTCATTCACTTTGGTTGGTTTGTGTCATTGCAGATATGGTTTCACAAGAACATTGGATCGAAGCAGGAACAACAAAGATATAGGGAAGCGATCTCAAAGGTAAGTCACCATTTCCTTCTTTGACACTTAGATCAATGATTGTAACTTAGGGGAAGCATCATGTCCTATCTTTTTTTTTTCTAGATCCAGGTGGATCTAGGGAGATTAGTTTATGTCCACATTTACCGATTTATCCAATAACAAAATTTGTGACTCCACTGGGGATACAACTTGATTGTGGTTTTTTTTTTGGCCATTTTGTTTTTCCTACTCTTTCTTATCTGAATTCAGTCTCTGAGTCTATGGAAGATCCATTCAGACTCTTTGAGTTTGAAATTTCACAGAGATTTTTTACCTTTTTCTCAAATTTCCTTGATTTTTAGACGTGTCCACACTGCACCCTATACATAGCCTGTGGAAACCTTTGATTTCCACACCCTAGATATTTTCTTCAATGCGTACTTTCTGCACCCTGTTTGTTTCTAGCCAACAAAAACTATAAATTTCCGCACTGTAATGGCTGCTAACATGTGGCGATGTTTGTGAAATTTTTTGAGTGGGGTTTTGGCCTCTGTTGATGCCGAGTTTTTTTATTTAGTCCGATGGGGGAAATTTTTTAGCTAGTGTTTGACTTTTTTCTTATTCTTAACATGTTTTTGAATGGTTTTCGAAGATCGAACACCTCTCTTAGTCATTTTCTAGTTTTCATTTTTTATTTTTAAACAACAAGGGTATAATCTCAGAGCTTGTATCTGAGTGCTTGTTTGGTTTAAAATCTTGGATTGGATTTGAATTTTTGGATTGAATATGTATTCTGTATTGCTTGATGATTGAGAATTTGTTTCTTCATTTGCATGTGAGGAAATACTTTCTCATCATTTTTTATTTTTGTCTTCATTGAAAGTTTTATTTAGGTGCTTGTTGAAGGTATAAATTTTCTTGGATTTCTTGTATTTTCTTTGCCATGCCCTTGGTTTGGTTTTAGAAAGGAAAAATTTGAAGTTATCCATTCTTTTGAATAATCATACATAAGAAAATTTATTGCATCTAAGAGAAGAGAGAATTGAAGAACTTCATTGTTTATTGGTTGCTTGAAATTGTGTTCATTTAAAGAAAAAGGAAGTATATTTCGTAGTTTACATTATTTCGAAAACACTTTCTCCCTGTTGTAGATAGAATTCATCGAACGAAAATTTGCATTGTTCATTTCTATTTTCATATTATTGGGTCAAGGTCTTACACAACATCAGTTTCATTCTCATCTCCCTCTTGAGTAACAACAACCTTTAAAAATATTGTAAAAATCTAAAACTTAACTAGCATTTTTTCTAGGGCTCTTTTACACCAACATTATCTAAGCTAGAGCTTTGGAATAGGCAGTGAGAAACACTCTCCAAAGCACAAAACACATAATAACATCTTGTGATAAGTGAGTGTAAAATTCCATTTGCAACATTTTGTCCTGGGAATCCCTTCTCACACAAGGGTCAAACCTGAGGTCGCATTGAGATTGGCAGAGTTAGTCACCCTGCTTTGTTGATCTTGGTGTAGAGATTCCATGTATTATGGGGGTCACTTGAAGGTATACCCGCAAGGATGAGTGGAAGCCTATCAATTTGATTTCGGGCTAGATACCCTACCCTTATGCATGGATTAGACTGTCGAATGTTTCCCCATGCATCATTGTTGTTTTTGGTAGCCTTAGTTGCCAATATTCTTAGGGTCTTACATGAGGTGACTGTGGAGGGGAAAGTCTTCACAGTACCTAGAATCGACGTTGGCCAGACTCACTCAATATCCTTGGAGGGTATACCCATGATTATGTGTGGGAGCTTGCACCAGTGTGTAAGTCCATTAAGCAGGTTGTCAACATAACTTTTCCACCCTAGCCCAGCCCCTTCTTGTCTTGGCTTCACGACATTGGATTTCATCACCAACTAGTGACTTCAGAATAAGAAGGTTTTGTTTTCTTGGTGTTGATTCCTATATTCTACTAGTGAATGTTGCTTATTTACATATTTGGCCATAGATTGTCTTTGTAAAATTTTTGGTTCAGTCAACATTGACCCTCCACGTTGTTCACGTAGGATGTAAGGACTACCTCCAAAAGATCCAAAAGTTTCCCAACCCTTTCTCCCCAACCCACTGGAGGATTCTCCTCAACATAGTGAGATCCAAGACCACATACCTTCACAAGAATAGAGAACTGACTCTTTAGAAAGCTTTTGAATCATTTTTTATTCTTTGGACGCTTTCTACTTACGTCTTGGATACGAGAGATGTATTATCTAACTTAATGCATTTGAAGAACTTATTGTTGACACTTTCGGATTACCGACTGGAATCCTTACTAGCCTTGAAAATGAGGATCCTTTTTGGACCATTGACATATCTTGAACTCCGACTTCTAGATGGAACCCTCCCAGCTCAGAGGAATAAGTTGAGATACCTATCATTTCTGAACCACCCAAAACATCTACTATGTTTATGATACCTTTATATCATTTTAACAGTACAACTTGTTATTTCTTCATTAGTTCAGAGGTTGGTCCTAGCTCAACTATCCCTCTTCATAAGGCCCATTCCAAAATGGTCCCAAACACTATGATTATCCCCACTGGGAACATTGTGGCTAGCCAACCTCCTATTGGTACACCGCGTTCATCTAGACAAATTTCGTGACTCCCTCTTGGGTATAACTCTTTGAATGCTTCTATCCCCATTCCTACCCAAGTTCCATTTGGAGCTCCTGGAGTCTTTACTCCTCCTAGGTACAATGTTGCTTCTAGTTCAATTCCAACACCATCCAAGTTCCTCTTTGGAGGTTCTTATCCTCCTTTTAGAGGAGGATTCGAACCCAGTGGCTCTACTACCTTTGGAATATCTACTCCGTTATTCACTTCTGGTTATCAGATTCCTATTGGGGGACAATATAATCCAGGGAGGCAAACTCAATTTGGAGGTCAAACCTAAATTGGGGAATCATCCTCACCTAGAGGACAACCCCTACTCGGAGGATATAATCCACAGTATGGACATAACATCCCCAGATCACTAGCCCAGTATTGGAATCTTCTTAGTCAAGAAAATCCACAATCGTTTGGGGGGAAACAAACTCAAGTTATCTCTTTTATACCCCCTAGTTTGGGCAAGTCATACCTTGGTTCTTCCAATCCCATTTGGAGTTAGAACATTCAACCTAGTGTCCCTCCCCAAGGGACCATCCCCAACCAGTACAACCCTATGGGCTACATGCCTCTACACACATGTCTGAATCTGTTGGGACCTTTGCCTCACATACAAACTGCTTATGGACATACTAATATACCGATGGGACTCCCTCCCAAAATTCACCAGTATCCTCTGGTGAATAGACAATTACCTTTTTTAGCCACTTTGGATCTACCTGATTTGTCTAGAATCTTGAATGATCCTATCCTACATTCTCCCCACTGGCCCGTGATTCCGGCCAAATTACTATCTGACATCCCAAAATTTGACAGTAAACTAGGAGAGCACCCGAATAACCATGTCATGACTTTCCACCTTTGGTGTTCATCCAACTCTTTTATGGATGATTCCATTCAGTTACAACTCTTCCAACGAACTCTCACAGGTTCGAATGCAAAGTGGTATATATAACTACCACGAGATTTCTTCACTGACTTTAATACCCTAGCCATGGATTTCCTTACACATTACCAATTACAGATCTGTTATGAAAAAGGAATTGAGTTCCTGAGTTCCTTAAAGCAAACTAAGGCCATTCACATCTCTGATCACATTCATGAGTGGAGACGAAGATGACGTT
The DNA here is from genome assembly GCA_009831015.1 of Picea engelmannii. NCBI lineage: Eukaryota > Viridiplantae > Streptophyta > Pinopsida > Pinales > Pinaceae > Picea > Picea engelmannii. The sequence continues at coordinate 1,056,355 of ML781187.1, read as the reverse complement.
TGATCAAACTTGATCTTCCCGATCAGTTATTGGCAGAGTGGTTCACGGAATCATTCATGAATGAGATCTCTCGTGATATTTCCATGGGTGTAGTTGTCACCAAATAATAGGCTATCAGTCGCGCTCAATACCTCAACCTCAGTTTATTCACAAACGAGTACTCTTTATGACTTACTCCCTGATGCACCTCGCTTTTCTACTACCACTACTTCAACTACCCCTGCTGCTTCTCATGTGGTTGATGGTGTGATTGGCACTTTCCATGCTCAACCTCAAAATACATAAGTCTCTCCCACCAACCCCAAGTCTAATGCTTCTAATGTTCAAAATGCTCCGTCTCTTACTCCTCCCACTGGCAAAACCTTTGAGGTTAACTCCATTCAATCTACCCCTACCGAAAAGAATAAATCTAAAAAAGGGAAGGGTAAGAATAAGGAAGATAAGAATAACCCACAGTCTGAGAAATCAAAAAACCAACCTATTGATGATAAGGATAAGTACAAACCCCGGTACCCTTGCCTTATCTGTGGTGACGATCACTATACAAAATATTGTCCAAGATGGGTAGAGGTTACTAAGTTCCTCCAAGGGACTATGAAACCTCCCACACTTGTCATTTTGTATCAAATTTCCCTTCTCAACAATAGGCCCAACTTTTCATCCATGACCAACCCTCTCCCTCCACTACTTCTTATGTACTCATGTGTACTAGTGATTACAGAAAGAATGACGTTACAATGACCACTCGAGCCAAAGATTGTTCTTCCTCAAAGGAGAAGGTTGACGATATACCACCTTCATTGGTTCAATAAACTCTTTCAACTTCACCTCCCAATGGTCCTCTTCATCTCGAAAGACTGAGTCTCGATACAGTTCTTCGCCCTCCCCCAAAGGGCATTGTTTGAAAGTCTGCCTTCAATCCTCATGCATGTGTTGCTCAGAACTACAATATTGTAGAAGATTTGGCGCAAGCACCTTCTGCGATGTTGGCTCTCGAAGTCCTCCAAATTTTCCCTTCTCAACGAAAGGCACTACTAAGGATATCAGTGGAATTGATCCTACAAATACAAATTTGATAATTTTTTACCTCGAAGATCACATTCCAAGACTCCCCCTTAATTAGCATTCCAAATACAAGTTGTTTTCTCCGACAAGAACATCTGTAGGACTGTTATTGATGAGGGTGCCTCCACATGTGTAATGTCTATTTTATGTTGGAAAGCCATCGAATCTCCTCCTCTTACTGAATCACATAACACCCTAAAATCCTTTAATGGCTCTGGCTTTTAACCCTACGGTGTAATTCCTTCGTTGTCTATTACGTTGGAAGGAAAATCAGTCAACATTGAATTTGAGGTCTTTGATGTAGCTCTCAATTATAACCTCTTACTTGGTCGTAGATGGATTGACGCAATGCATGTCATTGTGTCTACCCTTTTCAACGTTTTACATTTTCCACATCATGGAAAGGTCATCACTGTTGACCAGCTAGCCTTTTTCAACTCTGACACCCATACTAGCAACGTACCTTTTATCACAAAGACACCTCCTAGGTATGAGAACGTTGGTGTGGCCTACTTAAAGATTCCACTCTGATGGGAATATTCTCGATCCCACCTCCCAATGTTCCACCTCCTTTGGTCACATCGATCAACATGATTTTCAACTTGGTTCGCCAAACTCACTCGTCTTTCGACCCATGGGTAATACCCAAACCTGGTGATTATACTTGCTATGGAAACCAAATGCCTTTAATTCTAGTTGAATCCTCCTATCATGCCATTCAATCAGAAACCCCTTTCACCCCCTCTCTTGGTGATCTGTCTCCTAGCCTGTTCCATGCTTTTTTTCCCACAGATGAGATGATTATGTCAGTTATGTCTATGGAAGACACCCATTGGGATGATGGACATCATCGTTCCATTCTCTTCCTCGAACAACACACCATCGAGAGTTACCAATGGATCTCAACTCTGTCAACTGTTACTGTCACTTCCTCTATTCCCGAGACATCACACGACGTGTTATATGAAGGGAACTTAAGTAATATTTTTCCCACCATCCCCCTCGACATATCCATTAAACCTATAGTTGTTGAAAATGTTCACATCGAAGCTTCATGCTCTATTGATGAGGTTGTCGCCTATAAATCATGTTTCCAAGAGTTTCGTGACATCTTCACTTGGAGCTATGAAGAAATTTTGGGTATTGACCCTGATATTGTTGTCCATGAAATTAAGACATACCTGGGTGCTAGACCCATCTGGTAGAGACTTCGTCCAGTCCACCCCCGTAAAGAAGCTGCTATTAAGCTTGAAGTCAAAAACTTCTTAAAGATAGCTTTATTTATCTTGTGGGTTTAACTGATTGGGTATCCAGTCTCGTTCTAGTCAACAAGAAACAAGGTATGATCCATGTCGGCATCAATTATAGGGATATAAATCAAGCTTGTCCTAAGGACAACTTTCCCACCCCCTTCGTTGACTAGATCATCGATGATTGCACTAGGAGTGAAATATTCTCTTTAATGGAAAGTTTCTCTGGCTATAATCAAATCAACATCTTGCCCGTGGATCAACACAAAACTTCTTTTATTTTTCCTTGGGGCACCTTTGCCTACCAGAAACTACCCTTTGGTTTAAAGAACGCCGGTGTGACTTTTCAACGTGCCATGTCTTACACTTTTCATGACATTAAGCACATTATACAACCATATATAGATGACCTACTGGTGCATTCCATGCATCGTAGTGACCATCTGGCACATCTCCAAGCCATTTTCCTTCATTGTCAGTTCTATCGTATACGCTTAAACCCACACAAATGTTTCTTTGTGGAGTCCGACTGACTTCTATTTTTTATCATGTCACGCTAGGGGATCAAGGTCGAGCCTCTGAAGGTCGAGGCAATCCTCAATCTCCCTCCTCCTTCTTCACTTCACCAGCTTCAAAGTTTGCAAGGGAAGGAAAACTTTTTACATCATTTCATCCCAAACTATGCTTAATTAACACTTGGATTTACTCAAATACTAAAGAAAGGTTATGAGTTTGTATGCGATTCCACTGCCAACAAAGATTTTGAATCTTTGAAACTAACATTAACCCATACCTCGTTACTTTTCCCACCTGATTATAGTTGATATTACTTCCCTTATCTAGCTGCTTTAGACTCAACCCTCGCCATGGTTCTCATCCAGGAAGATGATTTACATGACAAACATGTCATCTATTATTTGAGTCAGAGTCTCATGACTACTGAAGCCAAATACTTATTGAAAAACTAGCCTTGGAAGCCATTCAAGCTGTCCAATCTTTCTATCACTATATCTTATTACGCAAGACCACTGTAATTTCTGATTGTAACCCCATGCAATATATTCCTACACGCCAATTTCTAGGGGGGAAATACTCCAAGTGGATAGTAATTATCCAAGAGTTTGACGTAGAATTTGAATGTGCTAAGTCTAAGAAATCCTTTGTGTTTGCCGAACTGATATGTGACCTTCCCTGCACTAAGACAGAGAATGTAGTAGAGGATTCTTTACCCGACGAATTCCTTTTTCTGATCAGTTTTGATGACCTTTGGTATGGGGATATCATTATCTATCTCCAAACTTAGACTTTCCGGCCCGATTTGTCTAGCACTGACCGCCATCGCATACGTTACCAAGCCCATCAGTACATTATCCTCGGTGACACTCTTTATCGTCGTGGGGTTGACTCCGTTTTTTGACAATGTCTCACCTATGATGAAGATGAAAAAGCTTTGAATGACTGCCAATCTGGAGCATGTTGTGGTCACATGTCTAGGTATGCTATTGCCCAAAAGATCTTACGAATAGGGTATTTTTGGCGTTCTTTATTCAAATATTATATTACCACCATCCAAAAATGCCATGCTTTCCAAACATACAACAACAAGATAAGATCGCATCTTGCTCCCTTACACTCTGTATTTTTTGTCGGACCTTTCGCAAAATGAGGTATCAATTTCATGACATGTAACCCTCACTCAGTTGGGGGGCATGGATACATTATCATAGTCGTGGATTATTTCATGAAATGGGTCGAGGCGATGCCTACTTTCAACAATACTGTGAAAACAACAACCATGTTAATATTTAATTATATTATTACTCGATTCAGGATCTCGCAAGCTATCGTTATTGATCATGGTAGCCATTTTCAGAACTTATGATGTTTGAACTTACCAAAAATTTGGGTCTTCGGCATGAAAACTCAACCCCCTACTATCCATAGGCCAATAGCCAACTTGAAGCAATAAATAAAATCCTTATCACTATGCTTCATCGAATAATAGGAATCCATAAGACCACCTAGCACACGATGTTATTTTCAGCATTATGGGCCTATCGAACGTATGTGAAGCCTGCTATGAGATTTGCCCCCTTTCAACTAGTCTATGACTTTAAATCCGTTCTCCCGATTGAATGTGAAATACCATCTTTGAATCTAGCCGTCGAACTTCTCCCAAACACCTCTGCCGAAGAAGAACGTCTATTGTATCCTATGCAATTAGACGAGACTCATCGTGATGCCACCCTAGTTATTGAAACCCAGAAGAAACACGTAAAATCCCAATATGACAAGCATGTCAAGCCATGTGTTTTCTCTAAGGGAGATCTAGTTCTCCTCTATGAACAAGATCGTGATCTGCTAGGAGCCGAAAAATTTGAAGCTATGTGGCATGGTCCATATATCGTCAAAGGAGTGTTAGAGAAGGGAGATTATGAGTTAGTAGATTATGATGGAATTCCTTTGAGTGAACCCAGAAATGGGTTTTACTTGAAGAAGTACTATGCTTAGACTGTCTCTACATGAGTGCTTGTACTTTTACTATAGCATACTCTTGTGTGTTACTTTTGTGTGTTTTTCATTATTTGGTTTTGACCCCCAACTGCTTACCTTGCATTGTGCTTGATTTCCATATGTCGACATCTTCTCTACCCTACATTGGCTTCGCCAATGGTGCTAGCCATAGTACACAAAACCTAGCTTATGTTGCTTGGGAAATCTATGCACCCACCAATGAACTTATTAGTTTACAAGGTGTTTTCCTCGGTCGTGCAACCAATAATATCGCAGAATATAGAGCAGTCATTGAATTATTTCCCGATTCTATCTCACTTGGGATTTGTCACTTCATTGTACGACTTGATTTGCAGCTAGTAGTGCTCCAGTTAAGTAATTTCTGCACTATATGAAGTTCTACGTTGTTATGGGTATATTTATGAGTTTGTCTCTTGGAACTTTATTTTGATTATATCGAATATCAACACATTCCTATATGTCTAAATACATTAACTGATGCTCTATCTAATTATGTGTTAGACAAACATTTGAGACATTTATAAATCCAATCACACATTACACATTGTATATAAAAGAAGAGTAAGCCAGTAGAAGCCTCATGTATATGTTGGACAACTGAGAGAGGGGGGGGGGTGAATCAGTTGTTACCTTGCTTAAACAATTATGCTTCTTTTAAACTCTTTGCTGAGACACTAAATGATGATCACAATAATGCAGGGAAATAAACAATGGCACATTTAGCATCAGTCACATATATGAGAAACACAGAGACATATATTTCCTGAGGAAACCCATACAAGGTAAAAACCTCTTTTTCTTTATATGATAAGTAATAGTTACATTCTTTACATTATCATATATATGAGAACCAACTCATAATGAGGCTACAACCTCTGTTTTGCAAGTTGCTACTTGCTGAGAGCACCAACTCTCTGTTTTCTCTAGCACCCACTAGAAGGAAGTAACAACTCCCTGGTTTCTCTAGCACCAACTCCTTGGTTTCTCTAGCACCAACTAGAAGGAAGCACCAACTCCCTGAGTGTTTCCAGCACCAACTGGATGGAAGCACCAACATCCAATCATACAGGCACCAACCTGTAAAATAGAGAACAAGATTTCTCCCTTGCACCACCCTGCCACCCTGGTTTCTCTGGCTGCAACCAGATGGAAGCTACAACTCCCTCTGTTCAAGCACCCACTTGAACTTCTGAGGACAACATTCCTCCCGAGCACCTCCCAACCTCCCTTAAATATTAATTCTTTGTTACTCAAACTTATTACAGTGATATAATGTTCAACAATGGCTTACCAGACTCATCACTGTTCTGTTGCATTTCGTTACTCTGTCTACCTCATTGCCTTCCTGCACACCTCACTTGCGTTGTCTATTCTTCTACCTTTTAATCTCTGTACACCATACCCATTCACTGCACAGATCCTCTTCTCTTCAATTCAGCTGCTGCACTCTCCTTCTTCTTCACACATGAATCACCTTCACCAGCTTCAATCACAGCAAAATCCAACAGCAACAACCACCCTTCTCTTCTTTGTACCGTGTATATATAGCTTCTGTGCATCTTGTGCATGCAATATTCTCCATTCCTCTGCATGCTCAAACCGCACCAATCTCCTCAACCTCTCGAGTGCTCTGCGTGATCATCATCATAATTCTTCAGCTTCTCTGGCCGTTTTCCCACGCGTTCAGCATCACTGGATGTTATGCTGAGATTCCTCAGCCTCTCTGGAAGTTGAGACTCTTCGTCTTCTTTGTGATAGTCGAGCTCACTTTCTCTATTTCAGTTACATACCTCAATTCTCATCAACTATCAAACACCTCCACTCGAATCTTCATCCCTCTCAGAGACTCTTCACTACCTCTGCCAGTCATCCCGTAGTGTCTTCGAGTCCTCTGGTAGAACCCATCAGCGGTTTCTGGCAGTTACACTGTATCGTGCTACAGTTTCCCTCTGATCTTGTTCAAATTTATCTGCATCGTTGGATTGAATCCATGGGGTCTGGCATTTATTTTGGCATTTCGACATTTTGGCATTCCTGTGGCCAAGTGTCTCGACACTTCATATCGTGATCTCCGAAGCTCCGATACAGAGCTTTTCTGTGCTAGCTCCTTCCTCTATATGACCATGGCTATGACCAAGAGCTTTCGTGATTTCACATTTCATGAATCTGGAGATGAATCATCTCAACTCTCCAAGTCATGATCCGTGAAACTCCGAGATGGAGCTGAGATCAATGGTCCACGATCTCGATGATTCTACAGTCTAGATCTCATCGTGAATTCGCATCTCGCGATTCCTTCAATAGAGGTTCTTGTCACACCAAGTCACGATAGGCGATACTTCAAAAAGGAGCTTAGATCAATAGTCCACATCTTTTGGTGTATTGACGGTCAGGATCTTTTCATGATCTCGCATCTCTCTAATCCTTAGATGGAGGTGATCGTAACTCCAAGTTGTGATAGGCAAAACTCCGAGATGGAGCTTTATGGTGCTCTGATCTTTCGCCACACGTCCTCTTGATCCAATGGTCCACGATTAAATCGCAAACTCGCATCTCGCTGTTCCTTAGATGGAGGTTCTCATCACTCCAAGTCACGATAGGAGAAGCTCTGAGATGGAGTATGATCAATGGTCCAGTGCTGATCTCTATTTAACGGCTGTGATTGAATCGCGAAATCGCATATCGCAATTTCGGGGTTCTTGTTGTCAAGTTTTTTTGTCATTTCAAATTCCCGATCCCCAATACTCCATGAAGACAATCAACGATCCAGATCACTTCTTAATTTGACGGCTGCAAATACATCGCGATATCGCATATCACGATTTCAACATTTATGTTGCACTGTTTACTTGCCTCTCCATGTTGCGATCCCCGAAACTCTGCTGACATCACACATGGATTGACACGTATTGAATACTGCCACGTGTCACTCTGATTTGTGACTTACATGTTCCTGAAGTGTTGAATCAGCATGACACTTGTCATTACCTGGTTGTGCCACGTGTCCCTAGCTGACATGGTCTGTTGTCGTGAGTTGTGTCTACGGTCTAGATCACATCTTGATCTGACGGTTCAGGTTCAGTCGGGATTTCACACATTGCGATTTCGGGGTTCTTGATGTCAATAAACTGTGACATGTCCAACTCTCGATCCCCGATGCCTCTCCATTGAGTGGAATCAATGGTCCATATCAAATCTTGATCTGACGGCGCAGATTACATCGTGATTTTTCATATCAGGAAATTGGGATTCTGTTGGATTATTTCTTTGACATTTCCAAAACGCCATCCTCGAAACTCCGACACGCTCTTTACACACTAGCTCTCCTGGCTATGCTCCTAGCCCATATGACCGTTATCCCCATGACCACAGCCAAACCTCCTTGCACTTTTAAAGACAATGCAAGTTCTCCTCGATCCAATAGTGTTCGGACCCTGCGCTCAGATCTGATAGCTGAGACCTGTCCTTCTCTTTAGCACGCTCTTCTTGTCTATATTTAGATCTGACAGCCCTCGTTCTATCGGGATTTCACCTTGGCTTTTCCCGATGGTAAACCTCATGCAGCTCCTGTCCGATCTGACGGCTGACGGGATTTCTGAATGAGATCCAATGGCTCTGGATCTCTGTCTTCCTTCTCTTCTGTGAACTCCTGTATCTTGAGATTTGTTGCGCGCGTGCTCCTCGACACTGTTCCTCCTGAGCTTTCACTTCTGAATCCCCAAGGGATTCTTGGACTTCTACACCTCTGCAAATTCTTCACATGCACACTCTGATGCTGCCATCTTCACTGTTGTACTTAATCCATCATCACTATTGTACTTTCCATCAATGACAAGCCTACGCTGCCTGTAAAACATGCCAACAATCCTTTGTACATTCTTCCTGTACCCATGCCATATTCATTGCTATACTTTCCATCAATGAAAAGCATATTCTACCTGTTAAACATTTCCAACAATCTCCCCCTTTGGCATTGATGGCAACAAAGGCACCCAAATTCTTTTCTCCCCCTTTGACATCAATGTCAAAGAGAACATGCTCCCCCTAAGCTGTTGCAGTATTTTAGAAGGTATCAGATATTAAATCAATGAAAACTCCCCCTGACGTGATGGACTCTCTCATTTTAGGCCTGCAAAATATTTGTGTCTAAACCAGAGTCTTCTCTTTCTGATTCTTGGACTTGTTCATCTTCAACTTCCACTGTATCATCTGTGGAAAATTCAAAATTGCTCACACCTCTTACTCAGAATCCTTTATCAATCTTCTCATGAGTGGATGACTCCCCCTGTCACTGTTATCTCTCTTCTTCTGTCTATTTTCCCCCTTTGTTCCTAAAAGGTTAACATTCCTTGACAAGATCTTTCCTCTTGTTGTCTCTATAGGAACACTGTGCAATTGTAACTTGTACCTTTTAAATAGCCCTTGGATCTCCCCATTGAATCTCATCGATCTCTATTGCTGCACTTTTCATTTTTCTTCCATGATGCATTCAATCCAGGGATTTTATGTCCATATTCAATCACAGGAGAAAACTACTACACCCACTCTCATGCCTTCTTTTCTTTCTCACAAATGAAGGACCTATATCAGGTTTCTTAGGAGCATTGATTTCTACCTTGTTGAGTCCAATATCAGATTTGTCATTTGGTGATCTTTGGCTATCAAATACCTTGTCCAAAGTCATGGATCTACTCAAGAACTTGATTTGGGTGTCTGCCTTCTCAACCTTCAAGACTTCTTCTTCCTTCTTGTTAGTGTCGGAAGTCACTCTTGGATTGCTTGCAGGAGCAGAGCCCAATGCCCATCAGTTTTATGTCATGATTGTTTATAAGGGGTGATCAAATGGAGATAATGGCTCGAGGAGGTATCACTCTAACTTAGGGACTGAGTTTGATATGTAAAGAACAAAGGAGGTCTAGAATCCTAACTTCAGCCAGTGGGTTGATTAAAATATGAGCAGGTAGAAGACTTAGGAGAAAATGAACAAACAGCTCGGTGCAACAAGCTTGTAGCGGTTTGTAGGGGAAAAACTCTGAATGCAGGATCCTCCTGGTTCGGCGCTTCAAGAAACTGAATAGAAGACTTGACTGGACCCTCCAATTCCAAGTCATTCAGCGTTAGGGAAATCACAAGAACCGATTAGAGTCTTCGTAACTATTACAGTGATCCATTACAACATCATCCTATAATAGTTACATCTCGACTGGATCCTCCAATTCCGAGCTGCTCTAACACAGTGTAAACGAAGATATGGAAGAAACTGGCATTCATAAGGCAAGAAGTCTCCAAAAACTCATACATAACCAGAGAAACAATGCTTCATTAAAACTTTACCACTGGGAGCTCTGCTCAACCACCGATGCTTACAAAAATGGCCAAAATGCCTACATATACTTGGAACAAAGCCCTAGAAGCCAACTCGAGACATTGCATTGAAGACATTACGTCTGCATGTTTACTGCGCCTACAGTCTCTGGACGATCAAGAACTTCAGTCAAACACAATCGCGCTCCCAAAGGACCTGTGAAAGAAATGACAAGCTTACAGTCATTTTCTGGACTTTCCATTTATGGTGGAAATGATGCCCAACCACCATCAACGACTGCAATAACTGTTTCATTGGGATCGGGAAAGGCCCCGGTCGACTCTACACCTACAGGACATGGAGGTCTTCGGGATGACTGGAGGTCTTGATATGAAAAGGTGAATGGACGGTGATCAGGCAGGGGCGATTTGACATGCTCGGTGTGGGTATGGGATGAGGAGAGGCCATGCAGACAGATGGACAGAGGGAAAGCGAAATGGAAAATGCACGTGGAAGCATTCATGAGCTTTGAAGTGTACGAGCTGGGTGGAGAAAACACAGGGGCTAGGAAGAAAATATGAGTTGGCATGACATGGGGATTGGACGTGGCGGCAAGGGATAGATGGCGGAGGTATGTGTTGAGGTTTCGGGGTTTCGGGGTTTGTGATGCTGAGGTGCACATGTACCTGAAACTCTCGATCCTTCGATCCCCAATTTTGCGATGAGTTCTACTTCAGTAAGATAGCCCCTACTGACTAGAACATGAACCATATGACCACTGCCTCCGTGTGACCGTAGTCAAACTCTCCATCGGGTTTTCGGCGTTCTTGATGACATGATGTTTGTGTCCAAGGGACTTGCAATTTTCTGATTGCCGATGCACCTTTCGTGCTAGCCCTCCGACTAGGCCCTGGTCCGAGTGACCGTTACCATATGCCCTCGACCAAACTCTTCATCAGGATTTCACAGTTTGCAATGTCAATGAGCACGCGTCTCCCAGACTCGCGATTCCTCGATCCCCGATGGATCGTGGTCATTGACTTGTCAATGGCTCGGTCCTGTCGCAAGGCCTGCCACCTGTTTTCCACTATTGACAGCTGCTCCCGCCAATCGGTAAATCGTGAATCGCGATTCTGAAATGCATAAAACTCTCGCTCCTGGGATCTCTAATATCCTGATTTTCGATGAAACCCTACTGTGGAGCTTTCGCCGCTTCTCACGTCCATGATCGGGCTCGCTTGCTTGATTCGATCCCCAATCAGATTTCTTCTGTGTGCTGCACTTGGGCACTCATCGTGCAATCCTGCAGACCTTTATTGCACGATACCACAATTGTTGCTAACATTAGGCTCCATGGGGGATAGAGTCGTCCCTGTGATGCTCTAAGGACTCATTTGCAGTTCCAGTGCATCGTTGTTGGGCTATGGAGTCACTATTGGGCCACAAAAATAAAACGGAAACAAACTAAGAAACAAAAAGACAATATTTACAAACAAAGGAGCCACAGGAGGCTCAAACAAAACACTTCTTCAGGAAATGCCCATTCACTGGGCTGCTAAAAACTTCTTCACCTTCCAAATCTCGTAACCTGTATGTGTTATTTGAAAAAGTCTCGGAGATTCTGAAAGGCCCAATCCACAGGGATTCAAATTTGGCATGTTTGCCCTTGTCTTGCTTAGGATCATCCCATTTCAGCACCAGGTCTCCTATCTGGAACTGCTCCTTCTTGGCCTTCTTATCGAAGACTTGCTTGATATTTTGCTGATGGTCCTGAATCCTGTCCACTGTCTGCTCCCTAGCCTGCTGGACCTCTACTAGCTGATAAATCCTTCTGATCATGTCATTGGGCTCTTCTTGATAATCCTGGAAGAATTTCACTATGGGAATGGCCATCTAAGAAGGGAAGATAGCTTCGGCTCCGTAGACTAACTGGAAAGGGGAGAGTCCTATATATCTCTTTGTAGTCACCCGATCAACCCATAGGGCGAATTTCAGCTTTGAATTTGCAAAAGAAGCACAACAAATTGTCCTTTTATGAAGATTTATGAACTTTTATGAATGTTTAAATGCAAGATACCAGATATAGAAAATATACAAAACAGAAACGAAATGCTAGAAATGACAGAATAACAATAAAATATCCAACATAATCTTCACAATACACCGAAATGATATACGAAATAGCAACAGAAATAGCACTTGAATCAGATAGAAATGTTCACAGGCCTCTTCGAGGGGGAAACCTCCAGTTGAGCAACGCTCTATTACAATAATATCCAAGCTAGGGTTCTCATACCCTCGACTCCTATTTATACTAAAAAGAAGCATCTAGAGGAAGATCCTTCTAGAAGCGGAAGCTTCTATTAGGTCTTCTTACATCCGC
>ML781187.1:985660-1031778 GCA_009831015.1 Picea engelmannii | reverse complement strand
CATCTGTAGCTTTTCAAACTGTACTCTGTAGGTTTGAAGCTTGGCATCTTTCACCTTCTCATTACCTTCATAGCTGTTAATGAGTTTGTCCCACATTTCTTTAGCAATTTGAAGATGCATCACCTTCACAAACTCGGCTTCTGTAAGTCCATTCAAGATAGCATTCATTTATTTAGCATTAAATCTAAATTCTAACTTATCATCCTTTGAAGCTAGCACAACAAGCTTTATGTATCCATTTTCTACCACATCCCATACATCAACTCCTAAGGCCATTACGTATGATCTCATTCTAACCTTCCAGAAGGAAAAATTCATTCCATCAAATAGAGGAGGCCTAGTGACTGAAGTCCCTTCATGGCTTGTCATGTTTAAGCTCTAGGATCTACCCTTAGAAGAAAGGGGGTCGTCTCTAATACCAATTGTTGGACAACTGAGAGGGGGGGGTGAATCAATTGTTACCGTGCTTAAACAATTATGATTTTTTTAAACTCTTTGCTGAGACAGTAAATGATGATCACAATAATGTAAGGAAATAAACAATGGCACATTCAGCATCAGTCACATATATGAGAAACACAGAGACAAATATTTCCTGAGGAAACCCATACAGGGTAAAAACCTCTTTTTCTTTATATGATAAGTAATAGTTACATTCTTTACATTATCATACATATGAGCACCAACTCATAATGAGGCTACAACCTCTATTTTGCAAGCTGCTACTTGCTGAGAGAACCAACTCTCTATTTTCTCTAGCACCCACTAGAAGGAAGCACCAACTCCCTGGTTTCTCTAGCACCAACTAGAAGGAAGCACCGACTCCCTGGTTTCTCTAGCACCAACTAGAAGGAAGCACCAACTCCCTGAGTGTTTCCAACACCAACTGGATGGAAGCACAAACTTCCAATCATATAGGCACCAACCTGTAAAACAGAGAACAAGAGTTCTCCCTTGCACCACCCTGCCACCCTGGTTTCTATGGCTGCAACCAGATGGAAGCTACAACTCCCTATGTTCAAGCACCCACTTGAATTTCTGAGGAAAACAGTCCTCCCGAGCACCTCCCAACCTCCCTTAAATATTAATTCTTTTTTACTCAAACTTATTACAGTGATATAATGTTCAACAATGGCTTACCAGACTCATCACTGTTCTGCTGCATTTTGTTACTCTGTCTGCCTCATTGCCTTCCTGCACACCTCACTTGCGCTGTCTTTTCTTCTTCCTTTTAAGCTTTGTGCGCCATACCCATTCACTGCACAGATCCTCTTCTGTTCAATTCAGCTACTGCACTCTCCTTCTTCTTCACACATGAATCACCTTCACCAGCTACAATCACAACAAACTCCAACAACAACAGCCACCCTTATCTTCTTTGTACCATGTATATATAGCTTCTGTGCATCTTGTGCATGCAATATTCTCCATTCCTCTGTATGCTCAAACCGCGCTAATCTCCTCAACCTCTCGAGTGCTCTGCGTGATCATCATCGTAACTCTTCAGCTTCTCTGGCCGTTTTCCCACGTGTTCAGCATCACTGGATGTTATGCTGAGATTCCTCAGCCTCTCTGGCAGTTGAGACTCTTCGTCTTCTCTGTGATAGTCGATCTCACCTTCTCTGTTTCAGTTACAGGACTCAATGCTCATCAGCTATCAATCACCTCCACTGGCATCTTCATCCCTCTCAAAGACTCTTCACTACCTCTGCCAGTCATCCCATAGTGTCTTCGAGTCCTCTGGCAGAACCCATCAGCGGTTTCTGGCAGTTACATTGTATCGTGCTACAGTTTCCCTCTAATCTTGTTCAAATTCATCTGCACCGTTGGATTGAATCCATGGGGTCTTGCATTTATTTCGGCATTCCTGTGGCCAAGTGTCTCGACACTTCATATCGTGATCTCCGAAGCTCCGATACAGAGCTTTTCTGTGCTAGCTCCTTCCTCTATATGACCATGGCTATGACCAAGAGATTTCACGATTTCTCATTTCGTGAATCTCGAGATGAATCATCTTGACTCTCCAATTCACGATCCACAAAACTCCGAGATCGAGCTGAGATCAACGATCCACGATCTCAATGATTCTACGGTCCAGATCTCATCATGAATTCACATCTCACGATTCCTTCGATAGAGGTTCTTGTCACACCAAGTCGCGATAGGCGAGACTTTGAAAAGGAGCTTAGATCAACAGTCCACATATTTTGGTGTATTGATGGTCAGGATCTTTTCATGATCTCGCATCTCACTAATCCTTAGATGGAGGTGCTCGTAACTCCAAGTTGCGATAGGAGAAACTCTGAGATGGAGCTTTATGGTCCTCTAATCTTTCACCACGTGTCCTATTGATCTAACGGTCCACGATTAAATCGTGATCTCACATCTCGTTGTTCCTTAGATGGAGGTTCTTGTCACTCCAAGTCACGATAGGTGAAGCTCCGAGATGGAGTATGATCAACATTCCAGAGCTGATCTCTGTTTAACGGCTGCGATTGAATCGCGAAATTGCATATCGCAATTTTAGGGTTCTTGTTGTCAAGTGTATTTGTCCTTTCAAAGTCCTGATCCCCGATACTCCATGAAGAGAATCAACAGTCCAGATCACTTCTTAATTTGATGGCTGCAAATACGTCATGATATCGCATATCATAATTTCGACATTTATGTTGCACTGTTTACTTGCCTCTCCATGTTTTGATCCCCGAAACTCTGCTGACGTCACACGTGGATTGACACGTGTTGAATACTGCCACATGTCACTCTGATTTGTGACTTACATGTGCCTGAAGCATTGAATCAACATGACACCTGTCATTACCTAGTTGTGCCACGTGTCCCTAGCCGACGTGGTCTGCTGTCGTGAGTTGGGTCGACGGTATAGATCACATCTTGATCTGACGGTTCAAGTTCAGTCGGGATTCCACACATTGCGATTTCGGGGTTCCTGATGTCAATAAACTTTGACATGTCCAACTCTCGATCCCCGATGCCTCTCCATTGAGTGGAATCAATGGTCCAGATCAAAGCTTGATCTGACGACTCAGATTACATCGTTATTTTTCATATCGGGAAATTGGGATTCATGTTGCATTGTTTCTTTGACATTTCCAAAACGTGATCCTCGAAACTCCAACGCGCTCTTTACACACTAGCTCTCCTGGCTAGTCTCTTGGCCCATATGACCGTTATCCCCATGACTGCAGCCAAACCACCTTGCACTTTTAAATACCGTGCAAGTTCTCCTTGATCCAACGGTGGTCGGACCCTATGCTTGGATCTGACGGCTGAGACCTGTCCTTCTCTTTAGTGCGCTCTTCTTGTCTATATTCGGATCTGACGGCCCTCGTTCTGTCAGGATTTCACCTTGGCGTTTCCCGAAGGTAAACCTCATGCAGCTCCTGTCCAATCTGACGACTGACATGATTTTTGAATGAGATCCAACGGCTGTGGATCTCTGTCTTCCTTCTCTTCTATGAACTCCTGTATCTTGAGCTTTGTTGTGCGTGTGCTCCTCGACACTGTTCCTCCTAAGCTTTCACTTCCAAATCCCCAAGGGATTCTTGGACTTCTACACCTCTGCAGAGTCTTCACATGCACACTCTGATCCTTCCATCTTCACTATTGTACTTAAGCCATCATCACTATTGTACTTGCCATCAATGACAAGTCTACGCTGCCTGTAAAACATGCCAACAATCCTTTGTACATTCTTCCTGTATCCATGCCATCTTCATTGCTGTACTTGCCATCAATGACAAGCATATGCTACCTGTTAAACATTTCCAATAGTATATATATAATGAAAATGTTTTACAAAAAGTTGTTTCCATCCAAGGACCAAAATATCAAAATATTGAGCCCATGGCTCTTACAAAATAGCATCATGGATGTCGCTCGCGATAGCACACTATTTCCCATGCTACCCAGTGAAGTAACTGACTAAGTGAGTCGGACATGCCTACAGTATGGCGTTGATAACACCTCGGGACCTCCTCGATCGACATATCAGGGATGCCTATTGTCAAGCGTTATAAGTTCTACTCCATTGCCTCATAGTCATCGACATCCCACCCTGCTACCACAGGTGCCTCTCCTCGCCTATGAATCAGAGATGTTCCTGGAGGTCGATGCATCCCTACATATAAATAGTCAAAAATGTTTGATTAGTCTTTAGATCAAAAACATAAAAAACATCTAATATCCTAAAAACCACAAAACACTATAAAGAACAAAATGTCTTTCTTACCTAGATCTCCCCACTGAAATCCATCAGGAAGAGCCAAGTCCGGATCACCCTGAAATTCCAGGTCGGCATATGCATACTCATCAATCATCAAGATTTGGGGCCTTAACCAGTCAAAAAACACATCATTGTACTTGATAATAGGGCCCACTACGTGCCAAGCCATAAGGTCACACCACCATTTCATTCTTCGGTCTTGTGGGGGTGGTATTCCCCACTCTACCTATAGCCACAAATGGGGGACTCTTTCTAAGAATAAAGACACCAAAATGGACCCATATACAAACTATTTTAGGTCTCCTCTCTCGCTTTTAGTGAGTTGTGTCCTCATATTGCGGAGCACACCATCACACCAATTGAATACTTGAGGTTCCATACATTCAATGGCATATTGAAAATAACTCTGGAGCACCATGTGTGGTGATGTGCTTCCTGCCATCCATGCAATGGTAAAGAGGATGGTTCTGAGAGTTAGATCCCACAAACCTTGGATATCCACTTTACCTTTGTGTATTTCAACGTCAGGTTCATAGTGGCGACGAATATACTCACTCATCGGCAAGCCACCACCTCGACCCCCTGTTAGAGTCACACGTGCCCCACGATGGGATAGCCCCATTAGAAAATAAATATCCTCAATGTCTAAGGAAAGGAAATGAACACCCACATGAAATACTTGTTGTTCCACGTCCCACATATGGACTAGGTACTCTAATAGTCTCCATTGGGCTCTCATACCCTGGATCTTGAAAATTTTCAATAGGCCACATTATCGAAGAGCATCAATGGTTCCTAGATCAATTAAAGCCATAGATTCATCATCTTCATGCTCAATTTCTCTCCATTCCAACATTTTTGCAATCAAACACCTGCATGGAAGTAAGAGAGGATAGTTAGCACCCTTAGCCAGCTTTTTTGGAATTCTTTTTTGGGTCAATGCTTTCTTTTAATTTTTGGTTTTCGGCTGCTGCAAATGAGCTTCATTTACAGTGTGGGATTTACACAGGTGAGCCATTGGGCACCTATGGTGGCCCCAGTGCATACCTACCGGCCCAAAAATCTCCTAAAAAATCATTTTTGACCACCAAAAATAAATTTTAAACAATTAAAAAGGAAGAAGATGAAGAACTTATTGTTTTCATGGAAACCGTTCGTCGATTGATCACATATTCTCCTCGCAATCGACCGCCGATGTGAGGGGTGAAAAAGGGTTTTTTAGACAAGTTCCTGACCAAATACAAATGAAATGGTTAAAAATAACTCTTACTCTTATTTATTTCACTTTTTACCCTTTTTCATAATATTTTATATTATATAAATGTGTTTGGTTATAAACCCTCAACACTAATAGTCTCATGAGTGTCTTGTTTCTTACAGGAAGAAGACTAGAGTCCTATTTAATAGAGTATGGATCTTTGTTCTGTAATTTGTTTTCTATTCATTACACATATCGATACTTTTTAGGGTTTTTTAGTAAAACCTCGAGTTCACTCTTCGTTCGTTCTCGTGCTGAAAAATTTATGAGAATGCAACCGAGTATACTTTTGTCATCCTTTCATACTCATCTTGGTAACACAAAAAGTGACACACATGGAGTACCATTTAAGCTCTTCTCACACTCCATAAAAATGAAAAGATTGTTGAGCGACCTTGTTCTATTCACGCTCATAAAAGTATTTGAATAAAACGTTCAATGGGCGATAGTTTATCACTTTTTTGGTCCTATCGAACTATTTTACAAAAAAGGAACTGAGAGAGTTCTCTTTAAAGTGTTTTTCAGACTCTATAAACATGAAAAACCTCGAGTTTTCTATCTTTGGACTCGTTAAACAAACATCAAAAGACCCACATGGGACCGAACCACTCCTTCTTAGGGTTCATTAAAAATACTCCAAGGGACTCGTCTGAAGGATGAACTTACATTACAAGCATATGTAATCCTCCTCAAGCTTGTGTAAAAATAAAGAGGTACTTGCCAGAAATGGTGGGGGGGAATTTGGGAAAGAGATGTGTTTCTGTACCTGAGTTAGTGGTAGTACTAGTCGCTCTTGAACATGACACCCCCTTCATCATTTCAATCTGGGTTGGGAAATCCATTTGTCTATGGTATGACTATCTGGAAGTTTACATCTTGGGTATTTTTTGAGTTAATGTTGCCAAGACTGTCATCATGCCATCCATATGTTCAAGAGCAGTCTGAATAATCCCTCCCTTGAGTTAGCCATATGCATTGTCATTTCTTACCATGTCGGCCTTCCCTGTGTCAGTTTTAGATGATTTTCATAGTTTGATCTACCCTTAATCTGTTACTTATTTTGTGTCACTGATGGGGGATACATCAAGGCCCTCCTATGACAAGTCTCTTCCTATCAACTTCACTCATTATCCAAGGATGAGACTTAGAAATCATTTATCACCTTAGAGCCTGCATGCCCTAATGGAAGTTTTCTTCGCTCTCGACAGTGAATTCACATCATTGGTCCCTGATCAAGGGATTTCATTGAGTGTTCAACTTCAGCTCATTTATTCACATTCATTAGATTTTACTAAGGTGCCTTGTGAGTCATTGAAATCAATGGTGATTTCCCTCACACTTGTTAATGATTTTCATCAATGGTTGGTAATCAAGTGGTTTCTTCCATGTTCGAGTTCAACACCTGTAATCGCATGGCTAGATTTGTACTTACAAACGATGGGATTGACAACCTTGGATCTTATATTTTTTGTCCAGGTTGTGATGGAGTATTTATGATTTGAATTGACACACAGATCCACTTGGTATGTATCGTGGTTGTGTCTGAATTTACACTTTCTAATACATAGATCCACGATGTATTTCTAGTGGCTATGTAGAATCTTGACGACATGGATCCACAGTGTATAATTGGTGGCCATGAATCACATTTATGAGTTCAATCATTTGTAGTCTGAACATGGGAATGCCTACTTAATATATGGTATCATATTGTGCAAATGTTTGTTTGTTTGTAGGTTTCCGATTGGTGTGTTCTTTGTTCCCGACATAGACACATATTTTACAAAGTATTTTGGTCATCACAAGTTCTGACCTCATACTTTGGGGGGCATTATGTTACACATTATTTTGTTCACCATGATGATGAATTTACAAGCATGTAATCAGGCCCTCAAAATCATCTTTTGCCTGAGCAAACTGACTACTTTCCTCCCCTGCAAGACTACTTTTTAGAAGGACGTCCCAGGCTACCCATAGTGTATAGTGCGTAAATCAAAGATTTCTGCAGGCTTCTCTATAGTTGGCCTATGGGATTTTCACAAGCTGTTATATAGGCAGGGTGCGGCGGTGTTTGAAATCAAAAGAGGAAAGAGGTTCAAGAATTTTCTAGAAGGGGAATCTTATGGAGTGTGAGGTGGCGTCCATATGGTTATGATCCTACTGACTTCTCTAATTTTGTGGCATCATCCTCATCCCTTTAATAACTTCAGCTTCTCCTATATAATAATGAGCTTCTCATGGAAAAGGTTGAGCACAATTAAGAAAATTTGATCAAAGGATTGCTAGAAGAATAGGATGGAGATTGTGTGAAGAATACTATTTCAGTTATGCTTGAGGTCTGTATTCACCCATCAATCTTTTGAAGATCACCTTCATGCAAGATCTAGAACAAATATATATGTGTATTGGAACGAAGGACCACTAAAATGGAACTTACGACATTAAGGCATTTCGGTTGTATCTTCCACTTTTATTCAATATAATATAGTGGCATATTTCTTTCCCATAAAATTATTGTCATTTTATTACATGACTCCTTGATCAAATGTCTAAGTTTTCATTGAATCTATCATAGTTTCTTTCACTTTGGTTGGTTTGTGTCATTGCAGATCTGGTTTCACAAGAGCACCGGAGCGAAGCAAGAACAATAAATATATAGGGAAGTGATCTGAAAGGTAAGTCATCAATTCCTTCTTTGACACTTAGATCAATGATTATAACTTAGGGGAAGAGTCATGTCATGTATTGTTTTTTTCTAGATCTAGGTGGATCTAGGCAGATTAGTTTATGTCTGCATTTATTGATTTATCCAATAATACCTGCACAGTACAACGAGGTACCTCGATACAATACACTGCGTGGAGATCATGCTGGGTACAGAGGAGGAGGAGGAGGCAGATGAGGCTTTGGATGAGGAATAGGTTCAGTGGTATGTCAAAACTATCAACAACCAAGACACTATGAAAGAGAATTCCCACATCCACCAGTGGCTTGTATGTATTGTCGCTCATCGGATCATGACACGGAATATTGTCTGACATTATTGGGGAAGATCCAGGAAAAGAGGAATCATAACAATCAAAATGTTCAATGTATTTCAACAGAAGTGATGGATGAAGGAAGAAACATCAACATAGTTACATGCAGAGGAGCTAAAAAAGGAAAAGACACAGTGTGACAAGAGCCAGTACAACATCAATGGGTGAAGAAGAATGTCGAACCATGAAAGCAGTTTGATGTGCAAAACAAGAAGGATATATTTAAGCAAGATAGACAAGAGTTTTTGAAGCCTAACATTTCTTCAACCTCAACCGCGCAGCATAGTAAGGAAGTACCAGAGTATGATATGCCTCCATCGTTGGATCATACTAAAGAAATGCAGCCCCTGGGACAAGTAAGTACAATTAAAGGATTTTTTCAATCATGTGTAAAATTACTAAATGATACATATTCTATCAAAGTATTACAAAATATTATAGAAGGATGTAGTGTAGAGACAAAAGGAAATCTAGAAGAGAAAAAAATCAATCACCTACATACAAGGAGAAGAACAAGTAGGGAGTTCAGGCCGAACCCCAATATTGGAGATTTCAACATGGGAGATATCATACTGGATCTATGCTCTGAAGTCAATGTATTACCCAAAAATAAATGGCAATGTATGGGAGAGCCCACATTAGGATATTCACCCGTCTAGCTGAAACTGGCAAACCAACACGGAGTTCTACCAATTGGGATACTAAAAGGAGTGACAGTAGACTTGGATGGAGTGCGCACTAAAGCTAACTTCAAAGTAATAAAGATAGTGGATGAAACAACACCTTACCCAACCTTAATCGGATTGTATTAGGAATTTGATAACCATGCCATAATCAACAACTTAAATACATGAAAGAAGACATTCGATTTAGGATAATATAGGGTCATTGTGCCATTAGACCCATCGAAAGGGGAAAGGTTTGTAGAGCCTAATTTATTGGACTTGGAGGAAATTATCCAGTTGTAAAGAACAACTGCGAGAGATGAGGATTATCTAAACCCAACTGCAGATGGGATACTCAGTTGGTAGAGCATTATCTCATGTGAGACAGACTCAGATATAGGTTTAGAAAATGGGCAACAGAGTCTACGTGGAGTTTCAACAATAATATGTGCAAGAATAAACCATGCAGTAAGATGGGTA
Organism: Picea engelmannii; assembly: GCA_009831015.1. Taxonomy (NCBI): domain Eukaryota; kingdom Viridiplantae; phylum Streptophyta; class Pinopsida; order Pinales; family Pinaceae; genus Picea; species Picea engelmannii. The sequence continues at coordinate 1,022,094 of ML781187.1, read as the reverse complement.
GGTATGGAGATAAGGGAACCACCAAACTTCAATGGGGTAAATGATCTAGAGGCAATCTTGACACTTTATGAAGATGAAGTGTTAGAAAATCAAATACTCTTAGCAGTAGATATAGAACTCAAGACCACACCTACAAGATGGTGGAGCACACAAAAAGAAACAATCAAGGATTGGTACCAATGTAAGTAGTTACTGCGCATTAGGTTTGGTGCAGAAAAAATAATCAAACAACAATAGAAATATGATGGACAAGGGGCACCAACGGAACACTTGGAGAAGTGCAGAGCACTGTGGAAAATGACACCCCCAGAGGAATGGACTCATCATTTTGTACACACATTAGAGGGCATCCCAACAAACTGGTATACAGACCAGGAACTATGCAGAGGAACTACAAGATGGATAGTACTACAAGAGAACTTTACACTCACTTTCTCATTTGAGCATGAGAACCCCAACATAGATGCAACACTTAAACAAATAAGAGGGGTGATATTCATTAAGGAGCCAGAAGTTGAACTTATAATAGAAGAACAACATTAGAACAGACAAATAGTGAAAGAAATTGTGTCATACTACCATGTGTAGGAAGAAGTACCAGATGGAGACGATCAGCATGATATTCAGATTGAGGAAGTTGAAGGCGAAAGAGAAGTGAAAGGTCCACCTCTAGAATCAAAAGTAATTATTGCGCCGATCAAGGTGAATAAAGTCAACATTGGGACAATTAAGAATCCCAAAATGGCCAACTTTGGAGACTACTTGGATGAGAAAACAGTGGGAAGAATAACAAAGTTATTACACAAGTATAGCGACCTGTTCCCCACAATGTTCACAGAAATGAATGGCATAGTAGGATAGCTAGGTGAAATGAAGTTACCACTCAGAGTTGAGGCAAGACCGATCAGGCAACGACCATACAGACTAAATATGATATATAAGAAAAATTTTAAAGATGAGATCGACAGGATGTTGGAGGAGTGAATCATAGAACCCATGGAAGAATCAGAATGGATAAGCCTAATGCTAGTGCATGATAAAAAAAAAGTAAGATAAGAATATGCGTCGACTTGAGGAAGTTGAATGATGTGTTCCTACGTGACCCATTCCCTACACCTTTCAAGCATGAGGTGTTGGAGAACCTAGGAGGGTAGGAAGTTTATTCATTCATCGATGAATTTTCAAGATACCATCAGATCAAGATAGCACCGAAAGATAGAGACAATACCACCTTTTCTATAGAATGGGGATCCTACTAGTACACAGTCATGCCGTTTGGACTAAAGAATGCACCGACAATATTTTCTAGAGTAGTCATAGCTGTATTTAATGAATTTATCCACCATCTTTTAGAGGTATAATTGGACGATTGGAAATTCTATAGTTTGTTGAAAGACGATGTAGATGCCTTGTGGGTGATGTTAGAAATATGCAGGCAGTGCCAGATATTCTTAAACATCAACAAGTGCATCTTCAGAACACCTTTTGGGATACTCTTGGTCCATATAGTATGCAAGCAATGTTTATTAGTAGATCCTGCCAAGACTGCAGTAATCGTCAACCTGCCAAGACCGTAGTAATTGTTAACTTGCCACCACCAAAAATAGTTTGTCAACTAAGAGAAACATAGGGACACACAAGATACTACAAAAATTTATAAAAGGGTATGTGCAGAGCACTGCACTAATGGAGAAATTTCTAAGGAAAGACACAAAGTTCTAGTGGAATGAAGATTGTCAACACGGTCTGCACACGTTGAAAGAAAATATGGTAACCACACCAATACTAATATTCCCATACTAAGAGAAGACGTTTCATGTACATGTAGATGCATCGACCATATCACTTGGAGCTATTCTGGCACAACCAAGAGCAGGGGATTTGGACCATCCTATAGAATTTGCGAGTATAAACTGTCAATATCAGAGTAGAACTACAATAATAGAGAGCCAAAAGGTCTAGAAATACTGTATGCACTTAATAAGTTCATACATTACATACTAGGAAAAAAATTTAAGATTTTCACAGATCCTCGGTGCTCAAGTACCTGGTCAACAAGCCAGTGTTGGGGGGAAGAATTTGTAGATGGATATTGTTGTTTCAAGAATTTGATTTTGAGGTAATAGTTAAGACAGGGAAGCTAAACACAAGACCTGATCACCTATCAAGGATCACGAATGGGGAGGAACCTACAAATCTAGAGGACAATTTTTTAGACGCATAGTTATTTTCAGTCCAGATCGTTGACAAATACTTCATAGACATTATCCAGTACTTGAGTATAGATACTACGCCATAAGAATATAACACTACGCAGAAGAAAAACCTAGTATTCAAGGCTGCAGACTATCAGTTGATTGCAAGACACTTATACAAAATGGGCACATATATCATCTTGAGAATGTGTGTGATAGAACATGAAAGACCAAGTATTTTAGAAGAATCCTATGAGTGAATAATAGGAGGACACTATGCAGGAAAAGATATTGCGTGCAGGACTATGGTGGTCGACCATTCACAAAGACTCAAAAGAGTACTGCCAGAAATGCGATGTATTCCAGAGGGTTGTGTTGAGGGGTCCTAAATCCATTTAACTCTATAGCAAGAACCAAACTTGCCATCGAGGCCCAATTAGACTCTACATCATTTAATAGTGGAATTATTCTCCAGATCTTGTGATCTGGCTGAAATAGTCCATGGGATTTACGTTTTCTTGTGAAGGATTTCTCCTTCAGTTCGAACGTTCTATTTTTTTGTTTTCTCTTAGGTAGGACTAATATAAGATAAATCCGGTATAAACCAACTAAGTGACAAAGTGGGAACAAAATTAACTACTGCAGAATCAGTTGAGCTTGGGATAACCCTTTCACTCTAGCATGCAGACAATGATTGTCTACCACAGGCCTAGTACTAATACGTTAACCATGCGGGTACTCCAATTACTAACTGAGATACAATTTATCAGAATAAAACATGCATGCAATAAACGATGGCAAGTAAAATAATTCACTCAACTATAATCATCAATCACATAATAATACAATGATTTATTTTCATCATTAAAGACAAGAACTATAAAACATTGAATCAGATAACTTATCAACAGATTTAGTATCTCTTTCTCGTTACAACACCCATTCATGAGATGAAATAATAAATAATTCTTCTCCACATCCAATGATGCACGCATTTGATGAAAAACACAAACCTGTCTCTGGTCCCAAAAAGGACTTCTCAATTAAAGGCAGCTCCAAAATAGTTCTTAACAAAACAAAAAATGAGGGTCTTTGCAACAAGCATCAACCTCTTTCTAATAGGCCGATCCTCTTATTTATAACATAATATTAACTAAAGATAACTATTAAAGTGAAAATAAGTGAAACAAAACTTGCCACATGGTTCCCTCTTCTATCAATTTTTTTAAGAGTCATCTCAGGATATCACTTAAGTGGGTGACTCTTCTCGTACTCTGACCACTTGATGAATAGATCCTCACATGTGTTGGCATACAAGAATCTATCTTGTTCCATTAGGGTCGAGTGAATCTCTCTTATCCCTACTACTTGTTCCCGATACTTGACTATTCTGGCACTTAACTGCTGCAGCATAACCTGAGCTTTGATTGGGTGCTCCATGAACTGTTGCACCTGAACTGGCGCCATATCTGTCACCTTATCTATTTCATCGGCCCATGATGAGTCTTCTTGGGTTTGAGTCTGGACTATGTTTCATAGGTCGATAAAGTTGTCGGCTGTACCAAAATCAGGGAGGCCAATGTCTTTCATTACCTAGTTGATCTTGATCCAACATTTCTCTTGCTTGGCCCACTTTTCTTGGTTTTCCCATCCTTGTGTTGATAAGTTCGGATGTCTTAGCATGCTCTGTTTTAATCAGATTTTCCTTCGTAGTGATGAGGATGGAGCGATCTAAAGTGATCCTCCTCTTCATGGTGGTTCTCTAGATGATATATTTAATTTTTCAGTCATAAGTGATGGCATGTATGTTGGCTAGCTCGTCCATGGGTTCAAGGATTTGTTGATCTCCTCGGGTGAGTGTATTCCACAGACTCCCGATGGTATATATTTTTTCAATATTGGGTTCTTGAACTTCGTCCATGTGTTATGAAGGCCTAGCTTATGTTTGTCCCTAATTGAGGAGTTGAGTACCAATTTAAATCGAGGCATCGGGGGTAGGCTTGGTACTTACTTGATCATCAGTCGTTGAGATGCCCATTTGTTGTTGCGAAGCTTCTTCCTTTTGTTCACCTGACCTTGGCTCATCCTTTAGACTATCCACTTGGGTCTCCAGTGCATTAGGAAGCTCAGTGTCTAAGACACTCTTGATTTCTTATTCATTCTATGGAAGCCCCTGAATTTGAGCATCGAAAAATGGGGAAGATGTCTTCTCTGGATCCTTTTCTTCTTCAATATGTAGAGGGGTCACAAGGGATACCTCGGGGCTCTCATCATGATCATATATTTTTATTAATTCTCTTAGGGGGTTTTCCGCACTTGCTCTCCCTGATGTTCCAACTATCTCTGGTTGAGTCGAAACACCTGTCGGTGGCGTTGTGAATTCAGGGCCATCTAACCTGATAATTTCATTAATGTCTATCAATTCAGGGTCCCTTGGTCTTGTCTGGATTCCATATGGGTTATCGGTAGGGGACCTTGTCATCCCAATGAGGTCTGGGTCATCTTGCAACTGATAAATTATCCATTGCACCTATTCTATCATGAAAAAACCTCTCTCCCGCACATCTTGAGTCATAGGGAAGCCTTTGTCTTGCACCATGGATATCAGGGGGGCTTATGCTGCTTCTACCACTATCATTTATTCCTTGGACCTGAGAGCCCCTTGAGCCGATTTCTCTAAGATTGTCATCTTTTCATCCAATCTCATGGCTTTGAACCTAGTCATTTTGGGGTCAGCCATCCTTACCACCACCTCATCCCAGTCTTGGGCGTTTTCTATGAAGACCTCATCTTCTAATTTGTCATGGGTGTATGACCAACAGGACGACACTTGTGAGGCATGCTTCAAGACTAGAACCTTGGGTTCGTGCTTGTGGAATTGGTCGGTCTGGAATCTAAAATCCAATTGTCTCAGCCCCTCTTTCTTAGCTTGAGCGATGTCCTTCACCAGGTAGAATCGTACATAGAATCCATAAGGTATAAATGCCCATTTTTTATCCTTGATCAGGATGGCGTTGTAGCCTTGAGGGATGCTCTGGTATCATATATCCCCCACTACAAGATGATCAGGTACATGCACGGGTAGGAGATGAGGTGCTCTAATGTCCCTGAACACTCTGATGTAGGTATCACACTCGTCGAGATACCAATGTCTAACCTTTGATATCATATTTTTGGCCGCAATTGATAGTCTCGGGAATTATTTATTCAAAAGAATAAAGTAAATACATGCAATGAATTTATCACAGATGAGGGAATAGGATTTTTTGTACCTGTTCTCCCATAATATGCTGAAATATTCATGGACAAGAAGTTCTGCGACATGCCAGCTCAGGTTCATGACGGAAAATATGTTTTTGGCACACATGAAATCCAGTACGTATGAAGCCACATAGAAGGTTGGTGTCTCTCCTTCCTTTGGAGCCTGAGCTTGTTGTATGCATATGCTCAGCTATTTGGAAATGATGGCTCCGTAGTTGAAATCGCTCCTAGAAATGGCCATTGTGTAAGCTAAAGGCATCCATGCCTTCAAAAATCTGGAGCAGTCATTTTCCCCATACAATTGACAGATTAGGGCCATTAGGTAGATGTATGGCTCCCTTAAGTTGGTCGTTTGGTACCAACGGCTACTCCGGTTGGTGTATTTCTTATTTTCTCTCCACCATGAGGCCATTACTCGGCTGGTGTCATGGTGCTTGTAGAAATTCACAATGAAATATGTATTCATCCGCTCCTCGGGGTCTCAAAGTTTGTAATATTTTTGGACCTCCACCAGAAAGAAGACCTCGACACACCCACCATTGTCATCGTTCATTAAACACTTATGTGTGTCTATGTGGTCAATGAGCCAGTTCAAAAGTTCTATGCATGGGAACATCGGAGTTTTTCTTGCTACCATGTGCAGGTACGATCGTCGAATATTCAGAAAAACTTTGTCATTGTGATTTCTCATATTTGGGTCACTGTGCGGTATATATTTCGGGAATTCTTCTCGAATGATCTTCTTGAAGAGCTCTCCCCAATGTGGGATTGCTTCCTTGGTCATTGTGCTTTCCTTTGTGTTTCCAAAGGTCAGAGGTTGAGTGAAAATCATCTTTGTAGATGTCTTAATGACTAGTTTCGGCCTTGTAGTAAACTCTAATTGTTTTGTGGCCCTTGTACAAGAGCCTTCTCCTACCTCTCATTCTTTTAGCTTTAGCGCCCTCAGGAATCACCTAGTGGTTGGCTTTCTTGGAGGCATTGTTATTACAATCGAAATAAATCCTTTAGTGACTGCGTACAGAGAAACACTGGATAATATATATATATGAAGTGTAAGCATGAAAAATCCACATACTGGTACATACCTGTAAAGCTTGCTAAACTTGATTATTTGATACTCATGGGATCTTTCCAGCTTTCAAATTTCTCATCTCACTTCTTTGAATGCTGTGAAACTTCTTTACGTGCAAAATGGTTTCATTTAAAATGGCTCAAGAGAATTTAAACTAGGGAAGGACTTACCATGTCATGTCAACCATTTAATTCAGGTGATGAGTGAAATTCAAACAAATTTGTCACTGACTCTGTACAACTTGAATTCATTGTGGGTTGACGACAAAGGCGCAGAGGGTGATGTGGTCTATTGTTAATTTCAAATGGTTGTTTTGATTCGTACATGAAGTAGAACCTAATGTATGATTTGAAATTAATTAGTCCCTTAAATGCTCTGAATATAATCATATCTAGCACTAAAATGGCCCATTGTGTCACTTTCTCAGTGGGTGGATCGAGGATCCATAATTTCCTATGGGTGTTTTTGTTGATATCCTTCTGCGAAAAACCTTTGATGTCGATCAATTTCATCGTAAGGTGCCGACGTGTTAAAACTAACTCGGAGGTCTGACTTGGACCTAGGGGACCGAGAATGATTCGGGGTAAAACTGGATCATACGGTTCTCCAAGATGGGGAAATACACGTGGAGTTGAATACCGATGACTTAATTTGCGTGTATTAGTCAAAGTTAGGACTTTCTTCAAGTTGTGAGTTCTAAAATAAACATGGACTCCCTGATGAGAAAAAATGTATCGGGGGTCGGTGGTTGGGGATAAACCTATCACGTGTTTTTCTTTGGATTAGCTTCCTCGAAAAGCTCTCGATGTCAAAACACTTGGGGAATTGGTTATCAGGGAAAACTCTTTAGCATGGTCAGAATGATCGTCGCAATTCCATATTCTCTAATTTTGACAAGTGCATCAGGTATCAGCTATCAGAGATATCATTTCTTTCTTCTTTAATGTTTACTCCCTTCTCCTTTTACCAATTCCGATCGGGGATTGACTATCAGCAATGAACGTATGTGATACTTGTCATGAAACAAAAATTCCTTTCACCGATACTGGTGAAGATCGGTGCTCAATGACTAAGGTTTCTTGAGTGATTCTTTTTCACCTCTTGATTCCTTCCGATGTTGAATCTTGAGTGTTTTCAAAAATTCTATGCATGCGAACATCGGAGTTTTTCTTGCTACCATGTGCAGGTACGATCGTCAAATATTCAGAAAAACTTTGTCATCACGATTTCTCATATTTGGGTCACTTTGCGGTATATATTTCGGGAATTCTTCTCGAGTGATCTTCTTGAAGAGCTCTCCCCAATGTGGGATTGCTTCCTTGGTCATTGTGATTTCCTCTGTGTTTCCAAAGGTCAAAGGTTGAGTGAAAATCATCTTTGTAGATGTCTTAATGACTAGTTTCGGCCTTGTAGTAAACTCTAATTGTTTTGTGGCCCTTGGAGAAGAGCCTTCTCCTACCTCTCATTATTTTATCTTCGACGCCCTCGGGAATCACCTAGTGGTTGGATTTATTGGAGGCATTGTTCTTACAATTGAAATAAATCCTTTAGTGACTGTGTATAGAGAAACACTGGATAATATATATATATGAAGTGTAAGCATGAAAAATCTACATACTGGTACATACTTGTAAAGCTTTCTAAACTTGATTATTTGATACTCATGGGATCTTTCCAGCTTTCAAATTTCTCATCTCACTTCTTTGAATGCTATAAAACTTCTTTACGCGCAGAATGGTTTCGTTTACAATGGCTCAAGAGAATTTAAAATAGGGAAGGAATTACCATGTCGTATCAACCATTTAATTCAGGTGATGAGTGAAAGTCAAACAAATCTGTTGCTGAATCTGTATAACTTGAATTCATTGTGGGTTGACGGTGAAGGCGCGGAGGGTGATGTGGTCTATTGTTAATTTCAAACGGTTGTTTTGATTTGCATACGAAGAAGAACCTAATGTATGATTTGGAATTAATTATTCCCTTAAATGCTCTGAATATAATCATATCTAGCGCTAAAATGGCCCATTGTGTCACTTTCTCAGTGGGTGGATCAGGGATCCATGATTTTCTATGGTCATTTTTGTTGATATCCTTCTATGAAAAACCTCTGATGCCGATCGATTTCATCGTAAGGTGTCGACGTGTTAAAACTGACTCGAAGGTGTGACTTGGACCTAGGGGACCGAGAATGATTCGAGGTAAAACTGGATCATACGGTTCTCCAAGATGGGGAAATACACGTGGCATTGAATATCGATGACTTAATTCATGTGTATTAGTCGGAGTCAGGACTTTCTTCAAGTTACGAGTTCTAAAATAAACATGGACTCCCTGATGTCAAAAAATGTATCGGGGGTCAATGGTTGGGGATAAACCTATCACATGTTTTTCTTTGGATTAGCTTCCTCAAAAAAATCTCGATGTCCAAAAACTTGGGGAATTGGTTATCAGGGAAAACTCTTTAGCATGGTCAGAATGATCGTCGCGATTCGATATTCTCTGATTTCAACAAGCGCATCGGGTATCAGCTATCGGAGATATCATTTCTTTCTTCTTTAATGTTTACTCCCTTCTCCTTTTACCAATGCCGATCGGGGATTGACTATTTACAATGAATGTATGTGATACTTGTCATGAAACAAAAATTCCTTTTGCCAATACTAGTGAAGATCAGTGCTCGACGACTAAGGTTTCTTGAGTGATTCTTTTTCACCTCTTAATTCCTTCCAATGTTGAATCTTGAGTGCATCATGTGAAGTGTTTTTGGTTGTTGATTCCTTATTTAAGTTTTAATCCTTTTTAATTGATGGGGTTTCATAATGTTAGAAACAATATTGAAATGTTAATGAGAGTCATGATAATAAGAAAAAGGAAAAACACTTCCACAAAAATAAATTGAATCATACAAAGCAAAGATCAAGTGGTACCCAAAAAGTTAAAAATGACATAGGATTTTTAGGGTGTGTTGAGTGCTCAACAAATGCTGACTTACTGGGTGAAATCAGAATCTATGTTCCTCCCTCGGTCTCGATTGATGTTAAAGCTAGTGAATAACTTAAGTTGTTTTTATCAGAGGCCCTTTTACCCTTGCATTTGAAATTCCCCGGTTGATGCATCTGGGCCTTCCTATCGGGTTTTCAACCTTTATTAAACCTTTGTTTCCTGTAACCCTGACTCATGCCCCTTTTGAAAAAAGTATAGTAAAGAATTCACTGGCACTAGGAATTTTATTTACCCTTATTCATTTGATACGGTGTTTCTCTATTTCCAGCGAGCATCCATAGCCCCGACGGAGTCACCCCTTCATCACAGACCTTGCTCTACTTCCAGTGAGAATCCATAGCCCTGGAAGATATATCTGCATACCCTCTCCAATTGTGTGCTCATTTGATATAGTTAATTTTATTTTTCGACGGAATTCCCTGAGCGAGTGGGAGAGGAGGACGTCTGTTATTTGCAAGAATGAGATGGTTAAGGTAAAAATTTTCTAGTTCCGTCTCTGAGGTACATGTAGTCCTTTCTAGCTTACTATCTTTACCTTAATGTTTTCACCAGACCACTAGGAAAACACTTCCACGTTTCTCCAAAGTTGTTCATCTACGCAAATTAGATAGAGAATCCCTTGAAACAGCCGTGGGTTCCCCAACATTTCTTATGTTGTATGTGGACAACAAGTTAGGAAAATAGTTCACCATGTCACATGATTTGAAGTCAAACATTGTCTTTCTAAACACAATATTCAAAATCTCCGAAGAACAATCGCAAAATATTAAAAAAAAAACATTTTGCAATCGACGTGTCTAAAATAGACATCGTAAAAACATAAACATAGTTTTATTTTTTAATGGAAATATTGTTTTAGGGCTTGGCCATTCACTGGGAGGGCATCAGGTTCCCCCCTTAGATTCTGCAGTCGATATGTGCCTAACCCAATCTTCTCATCCTCCTAGAAAGGTCTGAGCCACAGATTCTGAAACATAGAATGTTTTCCTTTAGGCTCATTTTCTCTGTCCCACTTTAGGACTAAGTCTCCTACTTCAAAATTATTCTCTTTAGCCTTATGCTTATAAAACCACCATTTAATTATCTATTGGTGGGCTATGAGCTTTGATTTATCTTTCTCCTGTTCTTCTTCTAACATGAGAAGGGTGTCAATTCTTTGTTGTAAGATTGATGAGCGCTTCCCTCTGGACTCCTGAGCAAGTTGAAGAGATGGAAGATATAGCTCGTTCAGGAGAATGGCTTCCTATTTGTATACTATAAAGTATGGGGAATTCCATATAGCTTCTTTGGGTGTAACTCTATCTGCCCATAAAGCGTTATGGAGTAGATGATGCCAATTCCTCTTGTTGTCTATAACCATTTTCTTCAAAATCCTCACTAGGTTCTTATTAGTTGATTTTGCCACTCTATTTCCCTATGGATAATAATTTGTGGAGTATCTAATTATGATTCCTTTTTCTAGAGAAAACTATGTTAATAAGGTGGAAGAAAAGTAAGTTGCATTATCAAAAACAAGGACAGAAGGGAGACTGAACCTTGTGATTGGTTATTGCTCTATGAATTGGATTACCACTTATTGTTTACATGAGTCAGAGGGATGGCCTCTTCCCATTTCATGAAATAATCAGTGTCAGTAAGTATGTACTTATGTTTTTTTGAATAACTTGGTGTAATTTCTCTTATGATATCTAACCCCCATTTCTCAAAAGGCCTAGAAACGACCACTAGTTGGAGTGGGACAATTGATCTCTTCTCCCTCCCAGTGCTTATTTGACAAGTTTTATAGTTTCTAGCGTATGTGTGAGCGTATTTGAATAAAATGGGCCAATAATAGCCAACTCTCAGTATCTTATAAGAAGTGGTGTTTCCTACAAAATTTCCACCGATAGGGCCATCGTGGAGCTCCTTCATAACTTTGTATGCATCTTCACATTTGAGACATCTTAAAAGTACCCCATCATAATTAACAAGGAAGAGTATTGAATTTATGAGGTGATATTGTGTAGATTTTAATCTAAGGGCTCTCCTTTCCCTAGGGTTTAGGTTTTCTGGGCACGTCCCATGATGCAGGAGATAAGTCAATTTCTCATACCAAGACTCTTTCCATGGGGAAATGTATGAAGCTTCACCACACCATAATTCCATTTCATTCTCCCATCCAGGGTCTTCATTTACTTGGTCCTAAGCTTCAACTACCAATTTGCATAACCCTGGTCCTTTAACTAGTTTAGTAGGTTTTATATCTAGATCGAATTGTTGGACTACTGCCATCCAGTTTCCTCTTCTTACCCCCATCTCCTATTAAGTATATAGGGATTGGACTGTAGGGTGAGGAACAATGACTTTGGTATGGTTTTTGAGGATGTAAGATCTGAAATGTTTTACGTCCTTGTATACTGCATAAGCCTTCTTGTCTATAGAAAGATAATTTAGTTCAAAACCTTGGATATGACACCGGGGCCTCATTTTTATCGTCATCCTTCTGATTCAATAATGTGGCTAACAATTGGTTGAAGGAAAAAGTATAGGGGAAGAAATCTTTGTTGAAATTAGGGATTCATAATATTGGGGATTGAGATATGGAAATTTTAATATTGTCGAAAGCCTTCTTTCGTTTGTCATCCCATTTAAACTCAACATCTTTACGTATCATTTTTTGTAGGGGTTTGATAGTTTCCGCGAAATTAGGGGTGAATTTCCTCACAAAGTTGATTTTCCTAAAGAACAATTGCATGGATTTTTTGTTATGTGGTAATGTAAGTTGACATATAGACTTAATCCTTTCTGTATCTATGCAAATGCCTACTTGAGATATAAGGTGGCCTAACAACTTACCTTCTTCGACACAAAAAACAGTTTTCTTGGGGTTTAAGGATATACCGTATTTCCTACACCTTTCAAAAATATGGGTTAAATGTTGGATGTGATCTTCTCTATTCTTTGAATACACAGTTATGTCGTCCAAATAAAATACTACACACTTGTTGATTAGTCCCCAAAATTATACGTCCATATCACTCTGGAAGGTTGCTCTTGCATTGATTAACCCAAAGGGCATGCGTTTGTAAGAGAAGGTACCCCACTTGGTTTAGAAGGTATTTTTCAAGCAGTCTTCTTTTGAAACTAGAACCTAGTTGTAACCTGAGAAACCATCCAGTAAGGAGAAAATCTCAAAGCTAGATATGGTCTGCAAGAGATGCTCCATTGGTGGGACTGGGTAGTTGTCCTTTTCTGAAGATTTTTTGAGGTTTCTAAATCTACACATAAGCGAATCTCCCCAAAAAATTTATTACAGGAACCAAATTTTCTACCCATGCAAAGTGTCTAACCTAGAAGATAATTTTGGCATCTAAAAGTTTCTTCAATTCCTGACACATGAGAGGTTCAAGGGAAGGGTGATACTTTCAGAGCTTCTGTTGGAAGAGTTTCACATCAGGTTTTAATGGGATAGTGTGATGAATGATATGGGTATCATAAGTTTTCATATCTCGGTAGGACCAAGAAAATACATCTTGATATTTTCTGAAAATTTTGAGATAATAATTCCTTTCGTCTTTAGATATTTTATTGCTAAGGTTTACATTTTTTGGGTTTTGCGAGGTTCCGAAATTTATAGTTTCATGCATGGGACAGGAACTACTGGTATTCACATTTTTTGACCCCTTAAACCTTTCCCTACGGTAAAAAATGGTTTCTAAATTGGCTATTCCTTTCATAATTGTGTGAGACTTCAATTTGTCAGTTGGTTGATCTGTTCAAGGATCGATATGTGTTCATTGTTCCTGGAATACTTCATCGTCAATAGCCAAATATTTGAAATTATCTTGGTTAGTCAAAAATTTTATTATCTGTTCATATCATTCAAAGACCTTACAATTAGAAATATTGTTGGTCACTAATGGTTTGTAAAGTAGCTCCATAGTGAACCGGGAGGCTTCATAATCTTCTAGAGGTGACAACCTTGAAGCAGTGGTGGCCAAAGAATTAGCAACAATGTTCTTTGCTCTGGGGATTGTTGTAATGTTGAAAGCTTTTAAATGCTCTATTAGCCTGTGCACTTCATGTTGGTAATTATTCAAGTGTGGGGAGTTTCAATGTATAGTATTCCTTACTTTTCTAACGATGATTTGAGAATCTTCGAAAACCTTTAATTCTTTAATGTTCAATTCCATGGCTTTCTTTAGAACTTGTACTAGAGGTTCATATTTGACGGTATTATTTGTGCATTCAAACTCTAATCTACAGGACAGGAAGTGTCATTTACCTTTTGGATAAATGAGGATGCACCCCGCCCCAGAACCTTCTTGCAATTTAGAGCCATCAAAGTATAATGTCCAAAATTGAGGTTTGAACCTATCAACTTCCTCTTTTGAGTCACCTTCCTCTTTTGATCCTATTTGTTCTGTGATTTCTAACACATGTTATTGACAAAAAAGAGTTTCTTCTTCTATCATCGACAATGTCTCTTGAAAAATCATTTCGATTTTTTATTAAGAGGGACATCAGATGAGAGGGGGGAGAAATTCATGAAATTAGAGCAAGCGTTCAGAGTCGGTTTATTCCCTAGATACATGGGAGTTAGATTTCTTCCCAGGTCAATGATTGTCATAGGATTTTCTACTAATTTCAATGCTTGTAATAGAAAGTATTTTTTTTGAGGTATTCTACATATGTCCAATACTGATATTTTTTCCTTTAACTTCTTCAAATCTTATACTATGTTCTAATCGAGCTTGGGCGATTCTCATGTATGGATGTTTATTGGGTTTCTTCGTGGAGAAAAAGGTTCTTTCAGGTGATCGAGAGTTGGTATTCCTCCTGAAGTTTGGGTCGTAGCAAGGTTGTCTAAGATAGGTTGACCCCTACTTCATGTTTGCACAACCAAGACTTCTGCAGGTGGTTCCTGAACTTCACATAGGTCATCGAAAGGCATAGGTAAATCTGGATCCCATATCAACATGGTTGTTTCTTCCAGTGGATCAACTCCTTCCTGATCGATGATATTTATAGTTGATCTGGTTGATTGTTCGGTTAGGGAGACCTCATATAGAAGCCAGTTGGCCATCAAATTCATGGAATGTACCCATTTAGGGTAGTCTCTTTCAGAGTGGTTCTCTTGATTATAAGTATAGAAAAAGTCAGATGCTACATTTCCCAAATCGATGTTTAAGTTGGTTGGGGGAGGTTCAATTGCTTTGAACGGTGGATTTATTTTGAAAAAGGTTTATAGGGCCTTTGGCCTTGGCTTCCCTCTCTTTCACTTCTCTTCATGTCTATGATTTCGTTTGACAACTTATTGACCATGCATTGTAGGTCCTCTCTATCCCCACTTCCCTTTTCAGAATCTTGTTATGTTTGTTTCCCTGGGGGTCTAGTCAACTAGAGTCCTCTCCTGGGAGGGTGTTTAAATTCTTTCTTAACTAACGAGACCTGGCCTTATTTGCATCCCTTCATTTGTAATTCTATCATTTTGTCTTCTTCAAAATTATTAGCTAAGGTTGGTTTGGAAACCCGTTTCAGAAACATGGAAATAGAAGCTAGGAGAGCATTAGTGTATACTTTGATTTGCAACTCCTGAGTAGGTTTAGCTTTGGGATGAAATTTATTTAAGATAGTGGTGAATATTTGATTGAAGTATTTAACACTTTCCTTCGATGTCATGGTGGCAGCGAACAACTCATCCATCAAATCTCATGTAGTAGTTTCTTCTTCAAATTTATCTAGAAAATCCTTTTGAAACTTTGTCCAACTAGTTATGGATCCTATAGGTAAGTTAAAATACCATGTGGAAGCCGAATTCTCAAAAGTGTAGGGAAATAACCTGAAAACTACGTCTTCAAGTTGGACATTCATCAGTCTGATATCTAGTATGAATTTCTTGATATGGTCTATAGGAACTCCTGAAGTTTCAGGGTCAAATTTAGGGAGTAACTTCTCAAGATTTCGGGGGAGGTTATGTACTCACCCAGGGATGGCCAAAGCATATCTAGCCAACTGTTATCACTGAAATTTCATCCGCACATGGAGACAAGAACTCAGCATCGTCAAAACAGGAATGAAGTCATTCATGGCACTGGATTAAATTCACAGCATTGCAAAAGGGTCAAAAACTATACAAAGTAACCAAAAAATTGAAGGGCACTTTATAGAATCTGGGTGGGCATGCATATGCATGGAACAACAATGTACCATTCGTGCATATGCGCACGATGCACGACTATTGGCACAAAAACCCATGCACCTGCTAAAAGACGCATTTATTGAAATTGGTCGGCCTCCCAACCACTAATGGATCAGCTCCCAAGCCGATTTGACATCAAATATGAGATGAATATGCATGGTAGGCTGGTCAAATACCTAATTGATCCCTAAAGAGACCCCCTTTTCACACCCCAAAGGAGTTACATAATCACCCAAAGCCATGCTATAAAAATCCATGAAGAAACATCATTTTCTCAAGGAATTTCATGTAACGTTATGTTGCTTAGATTGTTTTAAGGACTCACTCCTTGACAAAAACTCATCAGCACCATTTTAGTGAGCCATTCACCTCTCCATTGAGTGAATGTGCTTGGAGTTCTTTCACCATCATTCTCATTTTCTTATTGTAAGGAGAGCAAGTTTGTGAGGGCCTCAAGAGCCTTCCTTTGGAGGAAGAAGGAACCTCGGTTCCCTTTCTTCATTGTTCTTTGATTTCATCAATAGACTAGCTCAAAAACATTGGTGATATTGGTCTTGTTGTCTTTGTTATTTGTTTTTCCATATGCTCATAGTTTTAGTTTGTTTTAATTTAATTCCTGCTTATAGTTTAATTGTTCTTTTTCTAACTCTTTCCTCTACAGTTGTCATGCCTAGCAAGACCCAACTGGGCATGTAAGCACCCTTTATTTGCTCACCAAGTGATGAATTGGGTGCAAACAAATTGGCGACCATACTGGGGAGAAGGTATCAATTCCTCCCTCATTTGGGTTTATTTTGATTTCCTTTTGATTTCATTAACTTGCAGGTTCACAAACCGGCCTCTGTCGTCCTGCTAACTAGTCAATTCAAGGGAGAATTGAGAGAAGTCCATCCGGATTTCCTCTCTCGACCATTTGCCACAGGCGCGTGGTTATTTCACCCCACAGACGTGCATCATGCATGCATGTGCCCTTACCACAATCTGGTTATGCGCGCATGCGCCTGTGCTCTTGATTCTAAACGTGCACCAGCGCTCTGCGCGCACCTGTCTACACTAGAGGCCGCGCATCTGACCTAAATTTTACATTGTAAGGTCTTGGATGTGGGGAAAATCATTTTCCTTCTTAAGAATGATGTTATGCATGCTCTAAATACTGCACCACTTAGACCCCTCAACTTATAAAGGGGATTGTCAAACAAACATAGGCACTTAGGTGGATAAAAATCATTTTCCCTTATTTTATTTTTGCCACGTGGATGGCTTGCTTTGATTTATAATCTAAGTTGGACAATCATACTTAATCACACCTAATTCAGATTTGGGACTAGAAGTTGAAAGTAACAATCTTGAGTATTCTCTTCTCTTGCGCCATGAAGCGATCTTGAGAACCAAAAAAGGATTGCGAAAACGATCTCATCTCCCTTAACAAAAATTTCAAAACCTTTAGGAGAGGACAAAGGCCCTTTTGGGACCCCTCTTAGTTTCATTTTTTCAAACATGCCTTAAATTTGTAACAGGTCCATACATGCCCACATGTCACAAAAGTAGGATAGTGGTTGGAATATTGCTTTCTTAGATCAGAAAACTAGGAGAGTTTAAAAGGTTTGTAACGGGCCCACACATGCCCACATGTTCAATCTAGGATAGTTTCATGCTTTTCCTAGATTAACTCACACATAGGGAGTTAAAGGATAGTAACGGACCACATGTCCACATGCTAGTTTCCTAGGGCTTTTAAAAATTCCGCAAGGTTGTACCAATGACATCTAGCTAATTAGGTAATCACACTCTTGTAAGGACCAAGCGAAGTCCACATGCAGCAAGGTGACATCTAAATAACTAAAACTTGGTACACTTTCACTCACACACAAAAGTCACTTTCTCACTCACATAGCCTCTTCTCGAAATGTGGAGGTCTAAGTAGGTTTCCTCCCAAGGGATTCTGAAAACACCCCATCTTTTCTTGATAGAACTATCCACTCCCACTTTTAATCAAATGAGGTTGGTTTTCACCACAGAACCCCCATTGTTCACGACGCTTGCTCAATCTCCCTCCTATCTTAGGGGGAGTATCTGGTCATACCCGCACATCAGTACCTCCTTCACACACTCCTGTGAGTGCCACTATCTTAGGATCAACTTTGCTTGGTTCTACATTACTTGGGTCCAATTCCCAAGGTCATCCAGTCACTCGCTCTCCTTTTCACGGAAGCAGGGGACCCACTTCCTCTCAAGGAGGGAGCACCAACCCTCTTAGTCCCCATCAAGGGTCAGGTTCACAACACACTATGGCTGGAACTAATCCTACCACCCCACTACACATGCCATACTTGGCCTCTCTCAACATACCGGATCTCACCAAGCTTACCAATGATCCTATATTGCATGACGCCACATGGCCTGCAATGCCAACAAAACTTCCTTCAGACATACCAAAATTTGAAGGGAAGGCAGGGGATGACCTTGCAAATCATGTCATGACCTTTCATATATGGTGTTCTTCCAATAGCATTATGGATGATTCCATCAGATTGCGACTATTTCAATGCACACTTACTGGCCCATCAGCCAAATGGTATGTCGAAGAAAAATCAGGATCCCACACAACCTTTGAGTCATTGGCCAAAGCATTTTTAACTTTCTTCCAATTACCCATCCACCACAACAATGGTCTAGAACTACTGTCTAACTTCAAACAGACCTCAGCCACCCACATCACTGACCACATTCATGAGTGGCGTAGGCGACGTAGTTTGTGTAAAGTAGAAACCACCAAGAAACAGTGCCTTGACTGGTTTCTTAGATCACTTGTCGCTCTCCTAGGAAAAGATGTAGCTTCCACCTTCCCTCAATCTGAAGAGGAAGCCATCAGTAAATCCCAATAGTATGACCTTATCTACGCACAATCAGGGTACTTATACACGGTACTTCCTGATCTTCCCAAACCTGTGCCATTTGGTCAAGACAAACCTGGGATGTCTCACTCAGCAGACGAACTAATAGGTGCCACCACACACCATAGTCCACAACCCCAACCACCACCGATGTATGGGACACCTCAATACCCACCGGCATATGGGGGCACCTCTTATTACCCCCCACCTCCTTATCGACAGCCATACCCTGTTTCTATACCTCCACCCATTAGTGGACCACCACCGGCACCTCCCATACATCCACCAGTTCCCACGAACAGTGGTACTCCCTCCACATCAGCTTATAGTACTAGTGAAATCACGTTGCCTTACTATGTACCTTATGGATCGGTACCACCACAAACTCCATACTTTCCATTTCCTGGTCCCCCACAACCCATGGCTTCCCCGCATCCTCATGCGGGGGTAAACTTTGTTCAACCTTCTGCAGCTCAACAATACCAAAATTTTGAACAGTTGAACACATCCAATCCAACTCATCCATCGAACAATGCAAGGAAGAAAGGACGGAATGGGAATAACAACAACCCTGGTCAAGGCAGGAATCAACCCCCATAGCACCAACCCACTGGGGGAAACCAGAGCCAAGGGAACCAAAACCCCCAAGGGGGAAATAACAACAAACGCCAAGGGAGAAATAATATTAAAACCATCCACCCTTGTGCTCTTTGTGGCGAGTTCGGTCATTACACTCACCATTGCCCCTAGATCACTGATTTCAAATGGTTGAAAGACTTGGGCAGTCTTCCCCATACCCCTGCACAAACTACCCCTCAACAGGCACCACAACAGTATGTGCAGCAACCCCCTCCCGTCATACTACAAAATCCTATCCCACATCAAGGTGTGATAAACACCCAATAGGACACGCAGCATCCCCCACCTTCGATGGGTCAATACCACAGTCCCAACCATCCAGCAGAATGGACAATTCTCCTCACCAGTGAGGAGGAAATTCTGTTGCAAACACACAATCGTCAGTATCAAACACCAGCTGAGCCTACTCCTATCTCTTTCGAGACAAACCCTACACCAACGGGACCCCCATTGGTGAACCCTTGCCCTTCCGCCGAACCACCATTGCACATCCCTCACATTCCCTTGTGCAGGAATGTGCATAACCCATAGGCTAGGGCTGCTCATAACTATAGCTTGGTAGATGACTTAGCACAATCCCCGGCTGCCATGTCAGTTTTGGAAGTCCTCCAGACTTGTCCTATGCAACGGAAATCACTACTTTCTGCCTTAGGGGCAGTTGACTTTACCGATACTCGACTTATCACCTTTGACCTTGATAGCTGTGAACCTCGCCTTCCCACCTTGGTCGCTATTCAAATACCAGTAAAAATACGAAACATCACCATCCATCGGTGTATCATCGATGAGGAGGCATCTACATGCATCATGTCCAAAACAGTATGGCAGAAACTTGGTTCCCCATAACTCATACCCTCCGCCATCAAACTACGAGCTTATGACGGACGACCATCATCTCCCGAGGGGCTCTTCCAAAATGTCCCCGTAGAACTCGGGGGAAAAATGATTCTCATTGACATTTAAGTTATCGACGCTCAACACGATTACAATATCTTGTTTGGATGTAGCTACATGTATTCTATGAAGGCAGTGGCATCATCAGTCTTTCAGACAATCATGTTCCCCCACAACGGGAAGATTATGGCCATTGACCAAATCTTGCATTACGAGCCTAACCCATCTGCCAATCTCGATAACATTCTTCCTCTCATTCACACCAACAAAGATGCATATCCACTCGTCGAGATGGGTCCTGGTATTTTTAAATACCCATCCTTGTTAGGGACGTACCATGGAGCACCACCACTCCTTCCCCCTAATCAAGTATGCGTCGTATCCTCTAACGGAACTCACATGGAGGATGCTCATCCTCCTCAGGAGGCTTCAGTCATTCCTGACATCTCAACAGTTGCAGCATCACTCCCACAGGAGCCGCCTGCGAACTCGTCAACCCCCACAGTCCACGAATCCACACCCCCTCAAGGGCCTAATCCCATTTGGGAGATAGTTCCCCGAACCCTTACTCAAATTCCCTTCTTTTACCCTCCACCCGGTATAGAAGCTTTCCAGGTAGCCGCAATGCTCACACTACCCAATATGGTGTTAGCCATCCCAGTGTGGTATTTACATCCACCTGAGATGGTCCCTCGCCCACAGGAAGGCCTCCCCATGATGATTCCTATCCTCATCCCCACTACCCCCATACTCCCTACCCCCCCTGCTACAGTTGGGGGCAGGAGAAAGAAGAAGGAGCCCACATCTCCACTTCCTCCACGCATCCCACCACCTTGCGCACTATGTGAGAAATAGGGTCACCAAACCAACAACTACCCATCACTACCGGAATTACGGAATTTGATTCCACTCAATCCAACCCCCACAACACCCATCAGTACTGCTAGTTCTACTCCTACCACCCAACCTTCCAGTAGTAAAGGGTTGGGGACCAAATTCATGTGTGTTATCTGTTTAGAATATGGCCATTACACACATCATTGCCCAGCACTGCCACGTTTTTGGCAGACATTGGCGGCCATATGCCAAAACTTTCAGAACAACCCATGCCCTACTACGTCCTCTACAACAAATATCACTGGCATTCACAATGTCACCACTTCAGTCAATGAACGCATGATATTCCCTTGCTCTCTTTGCGATTCATTAGCTCACTTTACATACCAGTGTCCTATGATCCTCGCATATAGGCAACGTCAATTGGCCCTGCATCACCAACCCGCAGCAGTGGTGACTAACATTACTTCGTCATTCGAGGATCTTCATGTCATTTCCCTAGAGCTCGAGGCACTCCCAATGCCTCCATGGTTCTTAAATGATGTCTTTGAGGATTTACCCTGCAACCCCCCCAACTCTCCTGCTCATTCCCCGACGGAGACTCTCCATCCAACCACCATGCGTACCCCTCAGTACTTCAACATATGGTTCATGTCGAGTGAACCCTCCCCCTCGCCTATTGTTGCTCCCTCTGCTTCTCCAACAGGGGGAAACCACTCCATCACGGAGGTCACTCCTCACGACCCCTTATATTCCCATCATTTCCAATGCGACGAGGAAATATTGGAAGAGCTACAACGCCCAGACTCTCTTTGGGATGCACTACATCATCGTACACTATCCCTTCCACAGGAAGCCATCATGCCTCCTAGTCAAAACCCCATTTACGCGGTCGAAACCAAAGATTTTATCCCACCCGGGCTGATCGATTGGTTCAACAATCCCATTCCTTCCCCAGATGCTTTTGAAGAAGGTAATTTGGCCAACATTTCCCCTACCATCAAAATCGACATTTCCATTAAAGATGGCATCGTCGAAGAAATCATCATTGGAGCTGCTTGCACTCATCAAGAAATCGCCGCATATAAAACCCTCTTCCAAGAATATAGGGATATCTTTGTCTGGTCATACACAGAGATTCTTGGCCTAGACCCATCTATTGTCGAACATCGCATCGACACCTAGCCTGACATCACACCAGTTCACCAGAAACAACGACCGCTACACCCAGCCAAAGCCACGGCTATCAAAGGCGAAATCGACAAATTACGTACGACCATATTTATTTACCCCATCGCTTACACTTCATGGGTTTCCAACCCATTACCCATCGACAAAAAATAGGGCACCATTCACATTTGCACCAATTTTTGCGATCTCAATAATGCATGTCCAAAAGACAATTTTCCAGCGCCCTTTATCGATCAAATTATCGATGACTGAGCCGGCCACGAGGCTCTTTCCTTTATGGACGGATTCTCTGGCTATAACCAAATTCAAATCCACCCAGCCGATCAATATAAAACTACGTTCATCACCCCATGGGGTACCTTTGCCTATCGTGTCATGCCTTTTGGATTAAAAAATGCTGGCGCAACTTTTCAGCGGGCCATGACATACATCTTTCATGATCTGGCTGCTATCATCCTCGCCTACTTGGATGACCTCACAGCTCGATCTAAGAAGCGCACCCAACACCTCGATGATTCAACAATAATATTTCAACGGTGTCGTCAGTATAACATCCGCTTTAACCCTCTCAAGTGTGTGTTCTGTGTCACTGCAGGGCGCCTCCTCGGTTTTATCGTTTCACAAAGCGATATTACCGTGGACCCCCTTAAAGTCAAATCCATCACCGAAATTCCACCTCAGAATTTATGATAACTTCAGAGTCTACAGGGCAAGGCCAACTTTCTTAGACGCTTTCTTCCTGATTACGCCATATGTGTACACAGTTTCCTTCGCTTACTACGTCATGACATCCCTTTTCATTGGGACGACTATGCCCAATAGTCGTTTGACGATCTTAAAGCAGTGCTTTCAAATGCACCTTTGATTAGGGCACCTGACTACAATCGTGACTACATCCTCTACGTATCAGCATCAACTGTATCAGTAGCCGGCATCCTCGTCTAGCTCGGAGATGAAAATCGTAAACACGTCATTTACTACGTCAGTAAGAACCTCTCAGGACCACCCCTGAAGTATAAACACGCAGAGAAACTTGCTCTTGAAGTTATCCTCACAGTCCAGAAATTGCACCATTACATTCTGCTTCGCACCACAAAGGTCGTCACAGATTCCAACCCTATGCAATACTTGCTCAGTCGTCTCCAAGTTAACGGCAAATTCGCTCGATGGATCGTTATCCTTCAGGAGTACGACCTCGAGTTCTCAACACCTAAGAGTAAGAAGGCCCTCATTCTCACTGAACTTGTCACAGCCCTCCCCTCTGACACACCCAGTGCCCCCGTCAACATCGACTTTCCTGACGAACATCTCTTTTACATCGCTTCCGATGATCCTTGATATGGCGAACTTCTTTTCTACCTACGAACTCAAAATTTTGGTAATCACCTATGACGAGATGATCGTCGGCGTATTCTCCATCAGGCCCCCTGCTATCTCCTCATTGGATACATCCTATACAGACCGGGCATCGACACCATCCTTCGTCGATGCCTGACTATTGACGAGGCTGACAGAGTCTTAAATGACTGCCACAGCGGCGCATGTGGGGGCCATCTTTCGGGTATCTCCACTGCTCAAAGATTATCCGGGCTGGTTATTTTTGGCATACCTTGTTTCATGATTGCATTCATGCCGTGAAACGCTGTGAGCAATGTCAGCTCTATGCCAACAAATCCTGCGCTCCCCCCGCTCTTCTTCACCCTATCATTACCGCAGGCCCCTTCTGTAAATGGGGCATCAATTTTATGACTTGTAATCCCCCATCCAGCAATGGTCACAAATACATTATTGTCGCCATCGATTAATTCACCAAATGCGCCAAATCTATGCCCACTTTCAATAACACCACTGACACCGCAGTGCGTTTTTTCTTTAACCACGTCATATCCCATTTTGGAGTACCACTCCAACTTTTTTTCGACCATGGGAAGCATTTCGACAATGAGATCTTCATCAAACTCTCATATCGGCTAGGATTCTCTCACGAGTTTGCCTCACCTTATTACCCTCAGTCAAATAGACAGGTCGAGGCAGTGAACAAAGTCCTCAAGACCATGTTACAGTGCATGGTTAATAAACATAAAACCAATTGGCATCATATGTTATTTTCCACGCTATTGGCTTATCAAACGGTATTAAAGACCACTACGGGTTTCATGCCATTTCATTTAGTCCATGGGGTCGAGGCAACTCTTCCCATCGAGTGCGAAATTCCCACCCTTCGCACTGCAATTGAGCTTTTACCTGACACTACTCCAATGGAGCAGTGCTTGCTGAACTTGGAGTCTCTGGATGAAGAGCGTCGATCCTCATTACAAAACAACGAGGTAGCTAAAAAACGATCCAAGACTACCTTTGATCGCCATGTCAACCTTCAATCATTTTGCGAAGGCGACCTTGTCCTGGCCTATGATATCGCTCATGATACCTTTGGCCACGGAAAATTCGAATCACTCTGGCATGGCCCTTACATCATCTAACATTGCCTCACCAAAGGCACATACATCCTGGCCTCCCTCGAAGGCCTCTCACTCAAGGAACTCGTCAATGGGTTATACCTCAAGAAATTTTATGCTTAAACGTCGTCATGCTACTTTAGGTTATTTTCTTGTTTAAGCATTTTTTAATCTTTTTTCTCCTTCCCTCTCATATAAACTATCCTTTGTGCTATTGACAGATGCTTCCTCCACCAGCCTACCACATTGGTTACGCCGACGGCACCAGCCGTTGGACACAAAATCTCGCTTTGGTTGCGTGGGCTCTCTACACCCCCTCACATGAAATGCTACATTCAAGCGGCATTTGTTTGGGACCACCAACCAACAACCAAGCCAAATAAACTGTTGTCATTGGCCTCCTGACCGATTCCTAGCATCATCATATTCGTCACCTTAGCATTTTCCTCGACTCTCAACTAGTCCTTCTTCAGCTCAACAATGTTTACCGTGTAGGTGATCTGTGCCTCTTTCGCAAAAACCTGCAAGTTAGAATGTTATCTCGACATTTTGATTCCATTACATTTACACATATTCCAAGACAATTGAATCAAAAAATAGATGAAATAGCTAACGTGGTGTTAGATTGGCATATATCACATCAAGCTACACATACATAACACATCTCATATATCCTGCCACAGCATATAGATAGAATAGACATCATCATCATCAACAAAAAACATATGTAAACAACATCAGGATCTCAAAAAATGTGTATAATCATATATATATATATATTTATATATATCAAGGCCCATCAGGCCATCCGAATGTTTACATACAAATAATACATGTGCCCACAGGCTATCATAGTCTCTTGGTACAAAAAACCGACTCACCAACCTATCAAAAAGGTATACAATATACATCCATCAAGGTGCCTCTATCACACCCAGAGCTTCTCCTCCCTCAGGAGGCAGTGGTGGCCCACCCTCACCTACCCCAGGCGGTGGTGGTGGAACACCTACAGGACCCTCTTGCCCCAGCGGTAGGCGTCCACTAGTCATCGGGGCGAGAACTGCTGCTCGCCACACTATACCCCGCCATGGGGGCGGTAATCCTATACACTGCTCCAGGAATCCCTCATCCTGGATGCGTATCCACATGCCCTTAGGCACGTTCTGTAACACCGTCTCCAGACGACGACGTATATCATCAAAATCATCTCCGACCGCCGTCGGAGGAGCATGTGAAGGCCCTGCACCAGGATCGTCGAATCGGTGCCTCCTCACTACCCTCTCGGGCTCTACTAGTCTCCCTGTGGCCTCATCTTGCCGACGCCTCTCTCCACATGGCAGTCTCTCTGGATCTTGCTGAACCGGCGCTCTCTGCCACTCCACCTCACGCCCGTGAGGTGCCACATCTGCACATGCACCAAACAACAAACAACAGATCATATCAGTATCTATAAATCATACATGTGGACTGATATCTCAAAAACATAACATAAATCAAAACATACAAATACCCAACATACCTCGGTGGTCGAAAACCTCTCCAGGAGGTAACACCATGTCCGGGTCCCCCCGGAAGTCCACCCCAGCATATGGGTACCGGAGTATGACCTGCAGCATGTGTCGCCATATCTGCGCCGCCTGCGCCATGAAATAATGCCCACCTTCGCCACCAATGTGGCGAACCAAAACTGCAGACCACCGCCTCAATCGCGGCTCTCGCACCCCAGGCGCCTCTAGAAGAACCCGCGGGTGCAGCATTGACACCCTCTCCAAAAACCAGGCTACCAGGATAGAGCCGAACGCGAACTCCCCATTACCTGTGGATCGACATCGATCCAACTGCGCGATCATCCATGCATGTCGAGTCAACCCCCATGCAAACCGCTCACGGCCCACCACCACCCTCTCCAACACTAGCAGCTGGCCACCACTAATCTCTTGGGTTGCAAGTGACCCATACACGTGCACAATCATCGCCGCTATGCAACGATGCACCAGGGAATCTATGCCACTAACACACACTATATTCCCAGACATGTAGTTCTTTCCTAAGCAATACCGCTCGAGGATCATCGCAAGGTGTGTGTCCCTCAGTAGCACAGGCTCTACTGGCAGCGGCGTTCCCTGGAAGGGGAGCACAGTCAAAAAATATATATCCCCCACCGCAGTGAAGGGGATCTGCTCTCTTCGCACGAGGAAGCAGTGCAGATCTAGACTCCACATATGGAGCAAGAACTGTAGCAATTACTCCTATGCCCGTATCAACGGGCACTCAAAAAACTTTAGCAACCCACAGGTTGCTAAAGCCACTCGCACCTCAGGCCCTGCATTGGCCACATCATCTCGCAACTGTGACCAGTCTCGCTCACGCCACCGCACAGCCATCACCACCACTGGCAACCTGCAAGCAACACAAAGTCTGATATCAACTTATGCAATCATCCAATGCATCAAAAAGACTTATTTTTTACCCTTCAAACTTGCCCAAAAGGCGCGGTTTTTTTACCCACAGGCGCGCAAATATGCGCGCCTGTTCACTACACAGGCGCGCACATATGCGTGCTTGTTCACTACACAGGCACACACATATGCACGCCTGTTCATTACACAGGCACGGTATTGAGCACGCCTGTCCAAACTCACAGCCGCGCTCAAGAGCACGACTGTCCACTCCATAGGCGCGCATCCATGCACGCCTGTCCACCTCACAGGCGCGCCCCTAGGGCGCGCCTTAAATTCCCCATCACGCACACCCATGCGCATATATTCGGTGGACAGGCGTGCATGAATGCGCTCCTTCCACTGAATCGCTCACACATGTGGGCCCACATCCTACCAAAAAACCCCTTAAAGCCCCTGTACGGCCCCCCATACCTACCCGACCCAAAAATTGGAAACCTATTTCTATGCAGGATGATCAGACCACTAACCTGAGACTCGCACACCATCGATCGGATACCTCGTGCTCCCTGAAACTCCAAATCTCCTCTGCAATCTACTCGTCCAGTCACTGTAGCAGCAGGTACAAATGAGGTGGCAATGTGGGCCCTACAACTATATATAGGCCTTTTGCCAAACTTCCACTCACTATTCCGGGAGCCCAGGGTGTCCATTTTTCAAACCGTCTTCAGCCACGGGATCAACATCCTGCCACCTACATCACGGTCGTCACTGGGTCACTTTTTGTCCTAGGCCCCCGGGGTGCCCTTTTTTCCATATCATGGTCAGGTACACACGCGCATAGTTACATTTGTCAAATACATGCTCATATCTTTGATTCTCTTCAGATATAGTTCACTTTGGGTATTTGGTCATTCTGTGCGCAGGTACTTGCTCATCTGTCACCGACATCATCCCTTCAGGTATATATATTCATCGTTGGCATGTAGTCTCCCTCGTTTTATTGCATTTCCATTTCCAGTCACACCCTCTGATATTCGCCTTTAGGATACCCATTCCCGGCTCTACAGTACTCACACCTCCATTTGCATCTTCAGCAGTATAACCCGGTAGCATTCTCACCCACATGAGTTGTCCCATTCCTAGCACCTTTTGGCACTTTTGACACTCATGTTGTTCTTCATTACCCTTTAGGGATGGGAGTCGCGATAGTCTTTCATCATGTTGCAGATCAACCACATACTCCTTCTCCTCATTTTTCTAGCTTTCCCACATGGACTCCCAGATCATAACTTTATGGTTCTATTCTTTTTACCTTCACCCCCGCAGGATCATGAACCCTCCATTTCATCCACCATCAGTTTGATCATCTGCGAACCTATCTTCATTTCACCTACCTCATACAGAAACTCACCAAATGGGGCCCCACCCTTCATCAATTTTCTAAGATATTTATGCCCTCCCTGGGGCATTCATTTCACACTGGGGCACTCGTTTATGTATTTGTACATTTTTCTCAAATTATTCATTATTTATTGTACAAACGCCTTTATTTCCAGTCATTACATTTTCTTTTTGTCATCACCATTGGCGACTTTCTTTCTTTTGGCCACATGCAACTCATGTCACCCTTGGTTGGAGCATTACTTATTGTCTACCCTTGTCGGCATCATCCATATCTTCAGAGTACTCCACAGGTCACTTGCCTCTACCCTCTGAATTTTTTCACCTTATCCCGCCTCTGGCACAACTTATCCTCGATCTTGGTGTCCCCCTCACACTCGACCTTGTCACACGATTACGGCCACTGTTTATCTCATACATCCTCCAGCCAAGGGTAGTCTTGAGTCTTCCCACTTCTTGACTTCATCCATGTACCTCTGCCACTTCCTCACCTCAGTAGATTCCACAGAGCCCTTCACTTCTGGGAGTCGCATCCCCCTTTTTGTCGACATCAACACAATTTTCCAGAAGGGCGACAGTATCTTGATTCTCATTTTCCATTCAATGAGAGATCTCGGACGACACAGGGGGAAACACCATTGCTCCCTGATGTCGTTGACCCCCATATCATTCGACGCCAACACCTTCTCATGTTACGGTGGGTCTTACTTTGCGACTATTGCAGTTATTATTATCATTTGTCGAAGACCTCTGAACTTGGTCGGGCCATCAATGCCCACATCATCGTCGCTGCTTATTACCGCGATCATTGTCTATTGTTCAGAGTATGTTCCTTTGAAGAATTGTCTTCTGTCGTTATCATTACTACCCCCGAGGGCGTTGCAGTTGTCTACACCAACACTTCAGTCATCTTTTTTCAGAGTTACATAACCCAAGAATGGGGCATGCCCGCCTCGTTTGTACACAGTTGTATATCGTTACGCACCTTCTGGAAGGTCGGGTTCTACCAGTTCCTTTCTTCTCCAAAGGATTTCTCTACACGGTCCCACTCTTGCTCTCTCTTACCACAACATTCTCAGTAGAAGAAACATTGATGGATTTCGGCTATATGTATGCTCCTAACCTCATCCATCAGGGGGCATCTGTTATCACTGAAATTTCATCCGCACATGGCGACAAGAACTCAGCATCGTCAAAACAGGAATGAAGTCATTCATGGCACTGGATTAAATTCACAGAATTGCAAAAGGGTCAAAAACTATACAAAGTAACCAAAAAATTGAAGGGTGCTTTACAGAATCTGGGTGCGTGTGCATATGCGTGGAACAACAATGTACCATTCGTGCATACACGCACGATGCGCAGTTGTTGGCGCAAAAACCCACGCACTTGATAAATGACGCATTTATTGAAATTGGTTGGCCTCCCAACCACTAATGGATCATCTCCCAAGCCGATTTAACATCAAATCTGAGCTGAATCCGCATGGTAGGCTGGTCAAAGACCTAATTGAGCCCTAAAGAGCACCTTTTCACACCCCAAAGGAGTTAAATAATCACCCAATGCCATGCTATAAAAAGCCATGAAGAAACATCATTTTCTCAAGGAATTTCATGTAATGTTATGCTGCTTAGATTGTTTTAAGGACTTACTCCTTGACAATAACTCATTAGCACCATTTCATTGAGCCATTCACCTCTCCATTGAGTGAATGTTCTTGGAGTTCTTTCACCATCATTCTCATTTTCTTGTTGTAAGGAGAGAAATTTTGTGAGGGCCTCAAGAGCCTTCCTTTGGAGGAAGAATGAACCTCCGTTCCCTTTATTCATTGTGCTTTGATTTCATCAATAGACTAGCTCAAAAACATTGGTGATATTGGTCTTGTTGTCTTTGTTATTTGTTTTTCCATATGCTCATAGTTTTAGTTTGTTTTAATTTAATTCCTACTTATAGTTTAATTGTTCTTTTTCTAACTCTTTCCTCTACAGCTGTCATGCCTAGCAAGTCCCAACTGGGAATGTAAGCACCCTTTATTTTCTCACCAAGTGACGAATTGGGTGCAAACAGATTGGCGACCATACTGGGGAGAAGGTATCAATTCCTCCCTCATTTGGGTTTATTTTTCTTTCCTTTTGATTTCATTAACTTGCAGGTTCACAAATCGGCCTATGACGACCTGCTAACCAGTCAATTCAAGGGAGAAGTGAGAGAAATCCATCCAGATTTCCTCTCTCGGACAGTTTCCATAGGCGCACGGTTATTTCACACAACAGACGCGCATCGTGCATGCATGCGCCCTTACCACAATCTGGTTCTGCGCGCATGCGCCTGTTCTCTTGATTCTGAACATGCACCAACGCTCTTCGTGCACCTGTCTACACTACAGGCCACGCATCTGACCTAAATTTTACATTGTAAGGTCTTGGATGTGGGAAAAATCATTTTCCTTCTTAAGAATTATGTTATTCATGCTCTAAATACTGCACCACTTAGACCCCTCAACTTATAAAGGGTATAGTCAAACAAACATAGGCACTTAGGTGGATAAAAATCATTTTCCCTTATTTTATTTTTGCCACATGGATGGCTTGATTTGATTTATAATCTAAGTTGGACAATCATACTTAATCACAGCTAATTCACATTTGAGACTAGAAGTTGAAAGTAACAATCTTGAGTATGCTCTTCTCTTGCGCCATCAAGTGATCTTGAAAACCAGAAAAGGATTGCGAAAATGATCTCATCTCCCTTAACACAAATTTCAAAACCTTTAGGAGAGGACAAAGGCCCTTTTGGGACCCCTCTTAGTTTCATTTTTTCAAACATACCTTAAATTTGTAACGGGCCCATACATGCCCACATGTCACAAAAGTATGATAGTGGTTGGAATTTTGCTTTCTTAGATCAGAAAACTAGGAGAGTTTAAAAGGTTTGTAACGGGCCCACACATGCCCACATGTTCAATCTAGGATAGTTTCATGCTTTTCCTAGATTAACTCACACATACGGAGTTAAAGGATAGTAACGGATCACATGTCCACATGCTAGTTTCCTAGGGCTTTTAAAAATTCTGCAAGGTTGTACCAATGACATCTAGCTAATTAGGTAATCACACTCTTGTAAGGACCAAGCGAAGTCCACATGCAGCAAGGTGACATATAAATAACTAAAACTTGGTACACTTTCACTGACACACAAAAGTCACTTTCTCACTCACATAGCCTCTTCTCAAAACGTGGATGTCTAAGTAGGTTTCCTCCCAAAGGATTCTGAAAACACCCCATCTTTTCTTGATAGAACTATCCACTCCCACTTTTAATCAAAGGAGGTTGGTTTTCACCCCCAGCCTCACAAAACAACTTCATCTAAAAACTTTCTAAACAAATCACTAAGTTTTCCTCCACAAGAGGTGCCAAAAGAAGTTTTTAGTCTAGGTAGGATTTTAGGTTTAGGCATCCAAATAACTCCCCATTATCTGGTTCTCACAATTTCAAACATAGAAGTTGACAAATAGGGAACTTTCAAATCCTCCAAGTCCAGTGTTCCAATCACCATAAGGCAAGGAGATACCCATGAAGGGTCGAAGGCCGAGGTCCAGTTGTTCTGTGCGTCCCCCCTTGAGGCACCCACCTCTTGGACAGGATCCAGCCCGTGACCCATTTCTTAGGCCGAAAATCTAAATGTCGCACTTGGACCGAGGTACCTAGTGACCAACTTTAGGACATCTACCCAGGTGGCGATTGTTGGCTGCAATCGCACCTTGATTGGATTTTGTGAGGCTATTGGGAAGTATCCCCAGCTCTTTTGGGATATTTCCCCCTCTACCCCTCATTATAACCAGTTATTTTATCCTTCACTAGTGTCTCTTCCGGTGACCTTAGACCCCACTGTTGAGTACTATTGGAAGGTTCAGTGCTATTTGAGAGGAAGGACGTTACGTCTTCTAGGACACGAGCATTTGCTTTCTTTATATTCCCCCACGCGGACAAAACCCTCTTACCCACATATATGCTTCTTTCTCATTTATGTATGATGCACATTTGATTACAGTTTGACTTTGATATATATATTGTGTAAACATTCAACGCAAAGGCTTTTTATTTCTATATTTCTCTCACACATTTCACACAACTAGTCTGACATCATAGGGGAACCACAGAACCCCCGTAGTTCATGACACTTGCTCAATCTCCCTCCTATCTTAGGGGGAGTATCTGATCGTACCCTCACATTGGTACCTCCTTCACACACTCCTGTGAGTGCATCTATATTAGGATCATCTTTGCTTGGTTCTACATTACTTGGGTCCAATTCCCAAGGTCATCCAGTCACTCGCTCTCCTTTGCACGGAAGCAGGGGACCCACTTCCTCTCAAGGAGGGAGCACCAACCCACCTAGTCCCCATCAAGGGTAAGGTTCACAACACACTATGGCTGGAACTAATCCTGCCACCCCACTACAGATGCCATACTTGGCCTCTCTCAACATACCAGATCTCACCAAGCTTACCAATGATCCTATATTGCATGATGCCACATGGCCTACAATGCCAACAAAACTTCCTTCAGACATACCAAAATTTGAAGGGAAGGTAGGGGATGAACCCACCAATCATGTCATGATATTTCATATATGGTGTTCTTCCAATAGCATTATGGATGATTCCGTCAGATTGCGACTATTTCAACGCACACTTATTGACCCATCAGCCAAATGGTATGTTGAAGAAAAATCAGGATCCCACACAACCTTTGAGTCATTGGCCAAAGCGTTTTTAACTTTCTTCCAATTACCCATCCACTGCGACAATGGTCTAGAACTACTGTCTAACTTCAAATAGACCTCAGCCACCCACATCGTTGACCACATTCATGAGTGGCTTAGGCGACGTAGTTTGTGTAAAGCAGAAACCACCAAGCAACATTGCCTTGACTGGTTTCTTAGATCACTTGTCGCTCTCCTGGGAAAGGATGTAGCTTCCACCTTCCCTCAATCCGAAGAAGAAGCCATCAATAATGCCAAATAGTATGACCTTATCTACACACAGTCAGGGTACTTATACACGGTACTTCCTGATCTTCCCAAACCTGTGCCATTTGGTCAAGACAAACCTGGGATGTCTCACTCAGCAAACGGACTAATATGTGCCACCACACACCATAGTCCACAACCCCAACCACCACCGATGTATGGGAAACCTTAATACCCACCGGCATATGGGGGCACCTCTTATTATCCCCCACCCCTTATCAATACCCATACCCTGTTGCTATACTTCCACCCATTAGTGGACCACCACTGGAACCTCCCATACATCCACCAGTTCCCACGAACAGTTGTACTCCCTCCACATCATCTTATAGTACTAGTGAAAGAACACTGCCTTACTATGTACCTTATGGATTGGTACCACCACAAACTCCATAATTTCCATTTCCTGGTCCCCCAAAACCCATGGCTTCTCCGCATCCTCATGCGGGGGCAAACTTTGTTCAACCTTCTGCAGCTCAACAATACCAAAATTTTGAACAGTTGAAGACATCCAATCCAACTCATCCATCGAAAAATGCCAAGAATAAAGGATGGAATAGGAATAACAAAAACCCTGGTCAAGGCGGGAATCAACCCCCACAGCACCAACCCACTGGGGGAAACCAGAACCAAGGGAACCAAAACCTCCAAGGGGGCAATAACAACAAACGCCAAGGGTGAAATAATATTAAAACCATCCACCCTTGTGCTCTTTGTGGCAAGTTTAGTCATTACACTCACCATTGCCCCCAGATCGCTGATTTCAAACGGTTGAAAGACTCGGGCAGTATTACCCATACCCCTGCACAAACTACCCCTCAACAGGCACCACAACAGTATGTGCAGCAACCCCCTTCCGCCGTACTGCAAAATCCTATCCCACATCAAGGTGTGATAAACACCTGACAGGACACACAACATCTCCCACCTCCGGTGGGTCAATACCACAGTCCCAACTATCCAGCAGAAGGGACAATTCTCCTCACCAATGAGGAGGAAATTCTGTTGCAAACACGCTATCGTCAGTATCAAACACCAGCTGAGTCTACTCCTATATCTTCTGAGACAAACCCTACACCAATGGGACCCCTGTTGGTGATCCCTCACCCTTCTTCCGAACCACCATTGCGCATCCCTCACATTCCCTTGCGCAGGAATGTTCATAACCCACAGGCTAGGGCCGCTCATAACTATAGCTTGGTAGATAACTTAACACAATCCCTGACTACCATGTCAGTTTTGGAAGTCCTCCAGACTTGTCCTACGCAACGGAAATCACTACTTTCTGCCTTAGGGGCAGTCGACCCTGCCGATACTCGACTTATCACCTTTGACCTTGATAGCTGTGAACCTCACCTTCCCGCTTTGGTCGCTATTCAAATACCCATAAAAATACGGAACATCACCGTCCATCGGTGTATCATCAATGAGGGGGAATCTACATGCATCATGTCCAAAATAGTATGGCAGAAACTTGGTTCCCCGAAACTCATACCCTCCGCCATCACACTACGAGCTTATGACGGATGACCATCATCTCCCGAAGGGCTCTTCCAAAATGTCCTCGTAGAACTCGGGGGCAAAGCGATTCTAATTCACATTGAAGTTATTGACGCTCAGCAAGATTACAATATCTTGTTTGTACGTAGCTACATGTATGCTATGAAGGCAGTGGCATCATCAGTCTTTCAAACAATCACGTTTCCCCACAACGGGAAGATTGTGACCATTGACCAAATCTCGCATTACGAGCCTAACCCATCTGCCAATCTCGATAACATTCTTCCTCTCATTCACACCAGCAAAGACACATATCCACTTGTCGAGATGGGTCCTGGTATTTTTAAAGATCCATCCTTGTTAGGGACGTACCATGGAGCACCACCACTCCTTCCCCCTAATCACGTATGCATCGTATCCTCTAACGGAACTCACACGGAGAATGATCATCCTCCTCAGGAGGCTTCAGTCATTCCTGGCGTCTCAACAGTCACAACATCACTCCCACAGGAGCCTCCTACGAACTCGTCGACCCCCATAGTCCACGAATCCACACCCCCTCAGGGGCCTAATCCCATTTGGGAGATAGTTCCCTGACCCCTTACTCAAATTCCCTTCTTTCACCCTCCACCCGGTATAGAATCTTTCCAGGTAGCCGCAATGCTCACACTACCCAATATGGTGTTAGCCATCCCAGTGTGGTATTTACATCCACCTGAGATGGTCCCTCGCCCACAGGAAGGCCTCCCCATGATGATTCCTGTCCTCACCCCCACTACCCCCATACTCCCTACCCCTCCTACTATAGTTGGGGGCAGGAGAAAGAAGAAGGAGCCCACAGCTCCACTTCGTCCACGCATCCCACCACCTTGCGTACTATGTGAGAAAGAGGTTCACCAAACCAACAACTTCCCATCACTACCGGAATTACAGAATTTGATTCCACTCAATCCAACCCCCACAACACCCATCACTACTGCTAGTTCTACTCCTACCACCCAACCTTCATGTAGTAAAGGGTTGAGGACCAAATTCGTGTGTGCTATCTGTTAAATTTACATGTAGCAACGAGATCCATTCTCCTGGAGGATGGCTAAAGACCCTAGACAAGATCTAGGGCCCCCAATGCACTCCTGGGGTATGTGGTCTGGGACCAAATTGATAAAGACCCTAGACAAATGTCTAAGGCCCCTGGACTGGGTCCAGGGTAACCATGCCTGGGGCATGGGAGTCTTGGTCTGGAACCAATTATTTGAAGACCCTAGATATCTCTAGGGCCCCTGGACTGCAACCAGGGTAACCATGCCTGGGGCATGGGAGTCTTGGTCTGGGACCAAGCATTTGAAGACCCTAGATATCTCTATGGCCCCTAAAATGCAGCCAGGGTAACCATGCCTGGGGCATGGAAGTCTTGGTCTGGGACCAAGCATTTGAAGACCCTAGATATCTCTAGGGCCCCTGGACTGCAACCAGGGTA
>ML781187.1:973582-984131 GCA_009831015.1 Picea engelmannii | reverse complement strand
GTGATGACTATCCCCTTAACCTATTGACTTGGTGGCAAAGAAAACTCCTTCTATCATTGGCATAAAAGATCCTGTGTAGATCCATGAACTGAATCTTTAACTGAGCATAACTTTCAGGACCTATTCCTACTGTGGTTATTGAGATATCTTCATGGGTAGGTTATTGTACCAGGTATGATTCCTACTTGCTTCTACTTTGGTTTAGATCTGATCTGATTATATAATTATGGACTTAGCTTTGCATGGATCTATGAGATGTGCTGATTGTAATTTGTTTATGATAAGTTTTTCAGATCTGAGTTTTTCTGAAGTCATATACATCTGCGTGTTAAAGATTTGAGTTATATAGACCTATTGTATTCAGATAGATGTTGTCTTAGATCTGAGCTAACTTACATATGAATTCTGTGTTGTGTTTTTTAAGCTGACACCAACTGTTCTAGATCTATCCTACTATATGTTGTTGCAGACCTGTGTTGTGTGTTCTGTGCTATAGTTACAGTGTTTAGATCTGTCTCTTAGATCTGAGTTTAATATGTGATCAGAGCTTCTCTATTAAACAACTGCAGTTTGCTTTACTTGAAGTCTATCCATGATTGACTTACAGATCTAATTTGTCTTGTTTATTAGAAAAATTAATAGAGACTAACATTCTTCATTTTACCCTAAAATCTAACACTATCTGTTCAGAATATGGCCATTACACACATCATTGCCCAACACTGCCACATTTTCGGTAGACATTGGCGGCCATACACCAAAACTTTCAGAACAACCCACGCCCTGCTACGTCCTCTACAACAAATATCACTGACATTTGCTATGTCACCACTTCAGTCAATGAACGCATGAGATTCCCTTGCTCTCTTTGCGATTCATTAGCTCACTTTACATACCATTGTCCTATGATCCTCACATATAGGCAACGTCAATTGGCCCTGCGTCACCAACCCGCAACAACGGTGACTAACATTACTTCGTCATTCAAGGATCTTCATGTCATTTCCCCAGAGCCCGAGGTACTCCCAACGCCTCCATGGTTCTTAAATGACGTCTCTGAGGATTTACCCCTCAACCCCCCCAACTCTCCTGCTCATTCCTCGATGGAGACTCTCCATCCAACCACCACGGTTACCCCTCAATACTTCAACATATGGTTCATGTCGAGTGAACCCTCCCCCTCGCCTAATGTTGCTCCCTCTACTTCTCCAATAGGGGGCAACCACTCCATTACAGAGGTCACTCCTCACAACCCCTTATATTCCCGTTGTTTCCAATGCGATGAGGAAATATTGGAAGAGCTACAATGCCTGAACTCTCCCTGGGATGCACTACATCATCGTACACTCTTCCTTCCACAGGAAGCCCTCATGCCTCCTAGTCAAAACCCCATTTACGCGGTCGAAACCAAAGATTTTATCCCACCCGGGCCGATCGATTGGTTCAACAATCCCATTCCTACCCCAAACGCTTTTGAAGAAGGTAATCTAGCCAACATTTACCCCACCATCAAAATCGACATTTCCATTAAAGATGGCATCGTTGAAGAAATCATCATTGGAGCTACTTGCACTCCTCAAGAAATCGCCGCATATAAAACCCTCTTCCAAGAATATAGGGATATCTTTGCCTGGTCATACATAGAGATGTCCGGCCTAGACCCATCTATTGTCGAACATCGCATTGACACCTGGCCTGACATCACACCAGTTCGCCAGAAACAGCGACCGCTACACCCAGCCAAAGCTGCGGCTATCAAAGCCGAAATCGACAAATTACGTACGGCCGGATTTATTTACCCCATCGCTTACACTTCATGGGTTTCCAACCCTGTACCCGTCGACAAAAAACAGGGCACCATTCATGTCTGCACCGAATTTCACGATCTCAATAATGCATGTCCAAAAGACAATTTTCCAACGCCCTTTATCGATCAAATTATCGATGACTGCGCCGGCCACGAGGCTCTTTCCTTTATGGATGAATTCTATGGATATAACCAAATTCAAATCCACCCAGCCGATCAATATAAAACCGCGTTCATCACCCCATGGGGTACCTTTTCCTATCATGTCATGCCTTTCGGCTTAAAAAATGCTGGCGCAACTTTTCAGTGTGCCATGACATACATCTTTAACGATCTGGCTGCTATCATCCTCGCCTACTTGGATGACCTCACAGCTCGATCTAAGAAGTGCACCCAACACCTCGATGATTAAACAATCATATTTCAATGGTGTCGTCAGTATAACTTCCGCTTGAACCCTCTCAAGTGTGTGTTCTGTGTCACCGTAGGGCGCATCCTCGGTTTTATCATTTCACAAAGTGGTATTACCGTGGACCCCCTTAAAGTCAAAGCCATCACCAAAATTCCACTTCGGAATTTACGACAACTTCAAAGTCTACAGGTCAAGGCCAACTTTCTTAGACGCTTTGTTCCTGATTACGCCATACGTGCACACGGTTTCCTTCTCTTACTACGTCACGAAATCCCTTTTCATTGGGACGACTATGCCCAATAGTCGTTTGATGATCTTAAAGAAGCACTTTCAAATGCACCTTTGATTAGTGCACGTGACTACAATCGCGACTACATCCTCTATGTATCAGCATCAGCTGTATCAGTAGCCGGCATCCTCATCTAGCACATAGATGACAATTATGAACACGTCATTTACTACGTCAGTAAGAACCTCTCAGGACCACCCCTGAAGTATAAACAAGAAGAGAAACTTGCTCTTGAAGTTGTCCTCGTAGTCCAGAAACTGCGCCATTACATTCTACTTTGCACCACAAAGGTCATCGCAGATTCCAACCCTATGCAATACTTTCTTAGCCGTCGCCAAGTTAATGGAAAATTCGCTCGATGGATCGTTATCCTTCAGGAGTATGACAGCGAGTTCTCAACACCTAAGAGTAAGAAGGCCCTCGTTCTCGCCAAACTTGTCACGACCCTCCCTTCTGACACACCCAGTGCCCCTGTCAACACCGACATTCCCGACGAACATCTCTTTTAGATTGCTTCTGATGATCCTTGGTATGGTGACCTTCTCGTCTATCTACGAAATCAAAAGTTCGGTAATCACCTATCACGAGATGATCGTCGGCGTATTCGCCATCAGGCCCCCCGCTATCTCCTCATTGGAGACATCCTATACAGACGGGGCATCGACACCATCCTTCATCGATGCCTGCCTATTGACAAGGACGACAGAGTCTTAAATGACTGCCATAGCGGCGCATGTGGGGGCCATCTTTCGGGTATCTCCACTACTCAAAAGATTATCCGGGATGGTTATTTTTTGCCTACCATGTTTCATGATTGCATTCATGCCGTGAAACGCTGTGAGCAATGTCATCTCTATGCCAACAAATCCCACACTCCCCCCTCTCTTCTTCACCCTATCATTACCGCAGGCCCCTTCTGTAAATGGGGCATCGACTTTATGACTTGTAATCCCCCCTCCAGCAATGGTCACAAATACATTGTTGTCTCCATTGACTACTTCACCAAATGGGTCGAAGCTATGCCCACTTTCAATAACACCGCTGACACCGCAGCATGTTTTTTCTTTAACCACATCATATCCCATTTTG
The DNA here is from genome assembly GCA_009831015.1 of Picea engelmannii. Classification (NCBI taxonomy): domain Eukaryota; kingdom Viridiplantae; phylum Streptophyta; class Pinopsida; order Pinales; family Pinaceae; genus Picea; species Picea engelmannii. Next base: position 980,534 of record ML781187.1, on the reverse strand, counting down.
GAGTACCACTCCAACTTGTTTCCGACCATGGGAAACACTTTGACAATGATATCTTCCTCGAACTCTCATCTCGGCTAGGCTTCTCTCAGGAGTTCGCCTCACCTTATTACCCTCAGTCAAATGGACAGATCGAGGCAGTGAACAAAGTCCTCAAGACCATGTTACAGCGCACGGTTAATAAACATAAAACCAATTGGAATCATATGTTATTTTCCACGCTATGGGCTTATCGAACAACAATAAAGACCGCTACGGGTTTTACACCATTTCATTTAGTCCATGGGGTCGAGGAAACTCTTCCCATCGAGTGCGAAATTCCCACCCTTAGCACCACAATTGAGATTTTACCTGACACTGCTCCAATGGAGCAGCGCTTCCTGAACTTGGAGTCTCTGGATGAAGATCGTCGATCCTCATTACAGAACAACGAGGCAGCTAAAAAACTATCCAAGACTACCTCTGATGGCCATGTCAACCTTCGATCATTTCGCGAAGGCGACCTTGTCCTGGCCTATGATATCGCTCATGATACCTTTGGCCACGGAAAATTCGAATCACTCTAGCATGGCCCTTACATCATCCAACATTGCCTCACCAAAGGCACATACATCCTGGCCTCCCCCGAAGGCCTCTCACTCAAGGAACCCGTCAACGGGTTATACCTCAAGAAATTTTATGCTTAAACGTCGTCATGCTACTTTAGGTTATTTTCTGGTGTAAGAATTTTTTAATCTTTTTTCTCCTTCCCTCTCATCTAAACTATCCTTTGTGCTATTGACAGATGCTTCCTCCACTAGCCTACCACATTGGTTACGCCGACGGCGCCAGCCGTTGGACACAAAATCTCGCTTCGGCTGCGTGGGCTCTCCACACCCCCTCACATGAAATGCTACATTCAAGTGGCATCTGTTTGGGACCAGCAACCAACAACCAAGCCGAATACAATGTTGTCATTGGCCTCCTGACCAATGCCCAGCATCATCATATTTGTCACCTTAGTGTTTTCCTCGACTCTCAACTAGTCGTTCTTCATCTCAACAATGTTTACCATGTACGCGATCCATGCCTCTTTCGCAAAAACCTGCAGGTTAGAATGTTATCTCGACATTTTGATTCCATTACATTTACACATATTCCAAGACAATTGAATCAAACAACAGATGAAATAGCTAATGTGGTGTTAGATTGGCATATATCACATCAAGCTACACATACATAACACATCTCATATATCCTGCCACAACATATAGATAGAATAGACATCATCATCATCAACAAAAAACATATGTAAACAACATCAGGATCTCAAAAAATGTGTATACTTATATATATATATATATATATATATATATATATATATATATCAAGGCCCATCAGGCCATCCAAATGTTTACATACAAACAATACACGTACCCACAGGCTATCATAGTCTCTCGGTACAAAAAACCGGCTCACCAGCCTATAAAAAAGGTATACAATATACATCCATCAAGGTGCCTCTATCGCACCCCCAGCTGCTCGTCCCTCAGGAGGCGATGGTGGCCCACCCCCACCTGCCCCAGGCGGTGGTGGTGGAACAGCTACAAGACCCTCCTGCCCCGGCGGCAGGCATCCACTATTCATCGCGGCGAGCACAACTGCTCGCCGCACTATACCTCACCATGGGGGCGGTAATCCTATACATTGCTCCAGGAATCCCTCATCCTGGATGTGTATCCACATGCCCTCAGGCACGTCCTGTAACACTGTCTCTAGAGAATGACGTATATCATCAAAATTAGCTTCGACCGCCGCCGGAGGAGCATGTGACGGCCCTGCACCAAGATCGTCGAATCGGCACCTCCTCGCTGCCCTCTCGGGCTCTACTGGTCTCCCTGCAGCCTCATCTCACCGACGCCTCTCTCCACGTGGCAGTCTATCCAGCTCTCGCTGAACCGACGCTCTCTGGCACTCCACCTCGCGCCCGCGACGTGCCACATCTGCACATTCACCAAACAACAAACAACAGATCATATCAGTATCTATAAATCATACATGTGGACTGATATCTCAAAAACATAACATAAATCAAAAAATACAAATACCCAACATACCTCGATGGTCGAAAACCTCCCCAGGAGGAAACACCATGTCCGGGTCCCCCCGGAAGTCCACCCCAGCATACGGGTACCGGAGTATGACCTGCAGCATCTGTCGCCATATCTGCGCCGCCTGCACCATGAAATAATGCCCACCTTCGCCACCACTGTGGCAAACCAAAACTATAGACCACCGCCTCAATCGCGGCTCTCGTGCCCCAGGCGCCTCTAGAAGAACCCGCGGCTGCAACATCGACACCCTCTCCAAAAACCAGGCTACCAGGATAGAGCTGAATGCGAACTCCCTGGTACCTGTGGATCGACATCGATCCAACTACGCGATCATCCACGCATGTAGAGTCAACCCCCATGCACACCGCTCATGGCCCACCACCACCCACTCCAGTACTAGCAGCTGGCCACCACTAATTCGTTGGGTCACAAGTGACCCATACACGCGCACAATCATTGCCGCTATGCAATGATGTGCCAGGGAATCTATGCCACTAACACTCACTAGAGTCCCAGACATGTAGTTCTCACCTGAGCAATACCGCTCGACGATCGTCGCAAGGTGTGTGTCCCTCGGTAGCACAGGCTCTGCCGGCAGTGGCGTTCCCTGGAAGGGGAGCACAGTCAAAAAATATATATCCCCCACCACACTAAACGGGATCTGCTCTCCTCGCACGAGGAAGCAGTGCAGATCTAGACTCCACATCTGGAGCAAGAACTGTAGCAAGTACTCCTGTGCCCATATCAACGGGCACTCAAAAAACTTTAGCAACCCACAGGTTGTTAAAGCCGCTCGCACCTTAGGCCCTGCATTGGCCACATCATCTCGCAACTGCGACCAGTCTCGCTCATGCCACCTCACAGCCATCACCACCGCTAGCAACCTGCAAGCAACATAAAGTCCGATATCAGCTTATGCAATCATCCAATGCATCAAAAAGACTTATTTTTTACCCTTCAAACTTGCCCAAAAGGAACGGTTTTTTTACCCATAGGCTCGCACATATGCGCGCCTGTTCACTACATAGGCGAGCACATATGCGCGCTTGTTCACTACACAGGCGCGCACATATGCGCGCCTATTCATTACACAGGCACGCTATTGAGCGCGCATGTCCAAACTCACAGCTGCGCTCAAGAGCGTGACTGTCCACTCCATAGGCGTGCATCCATGCGCGCCTTTCCACCTCACATGCGCGCCCCTAGGGCGTGCCTTATATTCCCCATCACGCACACCCATGCGCATCTATTCGGTGGACAGGCGTGCACGGATGCGTGCCTTCCACTGAATCGCTCGTGCATGTGGGCCCACATCCTACCAAAAAACCCCTTAAAACCCCTGTAAAGCTCGCCATACCTACCCAGCCCAAAAATTGGAAACCTATTTCTATGCAGGATGATCAGAACACTAACCTGAGACTCGCACACCATCGATCGGATACCTCATGCTCCCTGAAACTCCAAATCTCCTCTGCAATCTGCTCGTCCAGTCACTGTAGTAGCAGGTACAAATGAGGTGGCAATGTGGGCCCTACAATTATATATAGGCCTTTTGCCAAACTTCCACTCACTATTCTGGGAGCCCAGGGTGTCCATTTTTCAAACCGTCTTCAGCCACGGGATCAGCATCCCGCCACCTACATCACGGTCATCCCTAGGTCACTTTTTGTCCTAGGCCCCTGAGGCGCCCTTTTTTCCATATCATGGGCAGGTACGCACACGTATAGTCACATTTGTCAAATACATGCTCATATCTTTGAATCTCTTCAGATATAGTTCACTTTGGGTATTTGGTCGCTCTATGCACAAGTACTTGCTCATTGGTCACCGACATCATCCCTTAAGGTATATATATTCAGCACTGGCATGTAGTCTCCCCCGTTGTATTGCATTTCCATTTCCAGTCACACCCTCTGATATTCGCCTTTAGGATACCCATTCTGAGCTCTGCAGTACTCACACCTCCATTTGCATCTTCAGTACTGTAACCCGGTAGCATTCTCACCCACATGAGTTGTCCCATTCCTATCACCTTTTGGCACTTTTGACACTCATGCTATTCTTCATTACCCTTTAGGGATGAGAGTCCCGATAGTCTTTCATCATGTTGCAGATCAACCACATACTCCTTCTCCTCATTTTTCTATCTTTCCCACATGGACTCCCAGATCATAACTTTATGGTTCTATTCTTTTTACCTGCACCCCCGCAGGATCATGAACCCTCCATTTCATCCACCATCAGTTTGACCATCTGCGAACCTATCTTCATTTCACCTACCTCATACAGAAACTCACCAAAGGGGCCCCCACCCTTCATCATTTTTCCAAGATATTTCTGCCCTCCCTGGGGCATTCATTTCACATTGGGGCACCCATTTCTGTATTTGTACATTTTTCTCAAATTATTCATTATTTATTGTACAAATGCCTTTATTTCCAGTCATTACATTTTCTTTTTGTCGTCACTGTTGGAGACTTGCTTTCTTTTGGCCACACGCAACCCATGTCACCCTTGGTTGGAGCATTACTTATCGTCTACCCTTGGCGGCATCGTCCATATATTTAGAGTACTCCACTGGTCACTTACCTCTACCCTTTGAATTTTTTCACCTTATCCTGCCTCTGGCACAACTTATCCTCGGTCTTGGTGTCCCCCTGACACTCGACCTTGTCACACGATTGCAGCCACTGTTTATCTCATACATCCTCCAGCCAAGGGAAGTCTTGATTCTTCCCACTTCTTGACTTCATCCATGTACCTCTGCCACTTCCTCACCTCAGTAGATTCCATAGAGCCCTTCGCTTCTGGGAGTCGTGTCCCCCTTTTTGTCAACATCAGCACAATTTTCTATAAGGGCGACAATATCTTGATTCTCATTTTCCATTCAATGAGAGATCTTGGACAACACAGGGGGAAACGCCATTGCTCCCTGATGTCATTGACCCCCATAACATTCGATGCCAACACCTTCTCATGTTACGGTGGGTCTTACTTTGGGACTATTGTAGTTATTATTATCATTTTCCGAAGACCTATGAACTCGGTTGGGCCATCAATGCCCACATCATCGTCGTTTCTTATTACCGCGATCATTGCCTATTGTTCAGAGTATGTTCCTTTGCAGAATTGTCTTCTGTCGTTACAATTACTGCCCCCGAGGGTGTTGCAGTTGTCTACACCAACACTTCAGTCATCTTTTTTTAGATTTACATAACACAAGCATGGGGCATGCTCGCCTTGTTTGTACATAGTTGTATATCGTTACGCACCTTCTGGAAGGTCGGGTTCTACTAGTTCCTTTCTTCTCCAAAGGATTTCTCTACACAGTCCCACTCTTTCTCTCTCTTACCACAACATTCTCAGTAAAAGAAACATTGATGGATTTCGGCTGTACGTATGCTCCTAACCTCATCCATTAGGGGGAATCTATTATCACTTAAATTTCATCCGCACATGGCGACAAGAACTCAGCATCGTCAAAACATGAATGAATTCATTCATGGCACTGGATTAAATTCATAGCATTGCAAAAGGATAAAAAATTATACAAAGTAACCAAAAAATTGAAGGGCTCTTTACAGAATCTGGGTGCACGCACATATGCGCAGAACAACAACGTACCATTCGCGCATACACGCACGATGCGCAACTATTGGCGCAAAAACCCGCACACATGCTAAACGGCACATTTATTGAAATTGGTCAGCCTCCCAACCACTAATGGATCAGATCCCAAGCTGATTTGACATCAAATCTGAGCTAAATCCACATGGTAGGTTGGTCAAAGACCTAATTGAGCCCTAAAGAGCCCCTTTTCACACCCCAAAGGAGTTACATAATCACCCAATTCCATGCTATAAAAATCCATAAAGAAACATCATTTTCTCAAGGAATTTCATGTAATGTTATGCTGCTTAGATTGTTTTAAGGACTCACTCCTTGACAATAACTCATTATCACCATTTCATTGAGCCATTCACCTCTCCATTGAGTGAATGTCCTTGGAGTTCTTTCACCATCATTCTCATTTTCTTATTGTAAGGAGAGAAAGTTTGTGAGGGCCTCAAGAGCCTTCCTTTGGAGGAAGAAGGAACCTCAATTCCCTTTCTTCATTGTGCTTTGATTTCATCAATAGACCAGCTCAAAAACATTGGTGATATTGGTCTTGTTGTCTTTGTTATTTTTTTTTCCATATGCTCATAGTTTTAGTTTGTTTTAATTTAATTCCTTCTTATAGTTTAATTGTTCTTTTTCTAACTCTTTCCTCTACAGCTGTCATGCCTAGAAAGACCTAATTGGGCATGTAAGCACCCTTTATTTGCTCACCAAGTGACGAATTGGGTGCAAACAGATTGGCAACCATACTGGGGAGAAGGTATCAATTCCTCCCTCATTTGGGTTTATTTTGCTTTCCTTTTGATTTCATTAACTTGCACGTTCACAAACTGGCCTTTGCTGACCTACTAACCAGTCAATTCAAGAGAGAATTGAGAGAAATCCATTCGGATTTCCTCTCTCGGCCGTTTTCCACAGGTGCGCGGTTATTTCACCGCATAGACGCGCATCGTGCGCGCATGCGCCCTTACCGCAATCTGGTTCTGCGCGCATGCGCTTGTTCTCTTGATCCCGGACGCACACCAGTGCTCTGCCCGCGCCTGTCTATAGTAGAGGTCGTGCATTTGGCTTAAATTTTACATTATAAGGTCTTGGATGTGCGGAAAATCATTTTCCTTCTTAAGAATGATGTTATGCATGCTCTAAATACTGCACCACTTAGACCCCTCAACTTATAAAGGGGATAGTCAAACAAACATAGGCACTTAGGTGGATAAAAATCATTTTCCCTTATTTTCTTTTTG
>ML781187.1:957174-973532 GCA_009831015.1 Picea engelmannii | reverse complement strand
CATACTTAATCACACCTAATTCACATTTGGGACTAGAAGTTGAAAGTAACAATCTTGAGTATGCTCTTCTCTTGCGCCATCAAGCGATCTTGAGAACCAGAAAAGGATTGCGAAAACGATCTCATCTCCCTTAAAAAAAAATTCAAAACCTTTAGGAGAGGACAAAGGCCCTTTTGGGACCCCTCTTAGTTTCATTTTTTCAAAAATACATTAAATTTGTAACGGGCCCATACATGGCCACATGTCACAAAAGTAGGATAGTGGTTGGAATTTTGCTTTCTTAGATCAGAAAACTAGGAGAGTTTAAAAGGTTTGTAACGAGCCCAGACATGCCCACATGTTCAATCTAGGATAGTTCCATGCTTTTCCTAGATTAACTCACACATATGGAGTTAAAGGATAGTAACGGACCACATGTCCACATGCTAGTTTCCTAGGGCTTTTAAAAATTCCGCAAGGTTGTACCAATGACATCTAGCTAATTAGGTAATCACACTCTTGTAAGGACCAAGCGAAGTCCACATGCAACAAGGTGACATCTAAATAACTAAAACTTGGTACACTTTCACTCACACACAAAAGTCACTTTCTCACTCACATAGCCTCTTCTTGAAACTTGGAGGTCTAAGTAGGTTTCCTCTCAAGGGATTCTGAAAACACCCCATCTTTTCTTGATATAACTATCCACTCCCACTTTTAATCAAAGGAGGTTGGTTTTCACCCCCAGCCTCACAAAACAAATTCATCTAAAAACTTTCTAAACAAATCACTAAGTTTTCCTCCACAGGAGGTGCCAAAAGAAGTTTTTAGTCTACGTAGGATTTCAGGGATAGGCATCCAAATAACTCCCCGTTATCTGGTTCTCACAATTTCAAACATAGAAGTTGACAAATAGGGAACTTTCAAATCCTCCAAATCCAGTGTTCCAATCACCATAAGGTAGGGAGATACCCGTGAAGGGTCGAAGGCTGAAGTCGAGTTGTTCTTTGCATCCCCCTTTGAGGCACCCACCTCTTGGACAAGATCCAGCTCGTGACCCATTTCTTAGTCCGAAAATCTAAATGCCGCACTTAGACCGAGGTACCTAGTGACCAACTTTAGGACATCTACTGAGGTAGCGATTATGGGCTGCAATCGCACCTTGATTGGATTTTGTGTGGCTATTGGGAAGTATCCCCAGCACTTTCGGGATATTTCCCCCTCTACCCCTCATTATAACCAGTTATTTCATCCTTCACTAGTGTCTCTTCCAGTGACTTCAGACCCCACTGTTGAGTACTATTGGAAGGTCTAGTGTTATTTGAGAGGAAGGATGTTACGTCTTCTAGGACATGAGAATTTTCTTTCTTTTGATTCCCCCATGCGGACAAAACCCTCTTACCCACATATATGCTTCTTTCTCATTTATGTATGATGCACATATGATTACAGTTTGACTTTGATATATATATTGTGTAAACATTCAACGCAAAGGCTTTTTGTTTCTATATTTCTCTCACATATTTCACACAACTAGTCTGACATCATAGGGGAACCACAGAACCCTCGTTGTTCACGACACTTGCTCAATATCCCTCCTATCTTAGGGGGAGTATCTGGTCATACCCGCACATCGGTACCTCCTTCACACACTCCTATGAGTGCCACTATCTTAGGATCATCTTCGCTTAGTTCTACATTACTTGGGTCCAATTCCCAAGGTCATCCAGTCACTCGCTCTCCTTTGCACGGAAGCAGGGGACCCAATTCCTCTCAAGGAGGGAGCACCAACCCGCTTAGTCCCCATCAAGGGTCAGGTTCACAACACACTATGGCTGGAAATAATCCTGCCACCCCACTACAGATGCCATACTTGGCCTCTCTCAACATATCTGATCTCACCAAGCTTACCAATGATCCTATATTGCATGACGCCATATGGCCTGCAATGCCAACAAAACTTCCTTCAGACATACCAAAATTTGAAGGGAAGGCAGGGGATGACCCTACCAATCATGTCATGACCTTTCATATATGGTGTTCTTCCAATAGAATTATGAATGATTCCGTCAGATTGCAACTATTTCAACGCACACTTACTGGCCCATCAGCCAAATGGTATGTCGAAGAAAAATCAGGATCCCACACAACCTTTGAGTCATTGGCCAAAGCGTTTTTAACTTTCTTCCAATTACCCATCCACCACGACAATGGCCTAGAACTACTGTCTAACTTCAAACAGACCTCAACCACCCACATCGTTGACCACATTCATGAGTGGCTTAGGCGACGTAGTTTGTGTAAAGTAGAAACTACCAAGCAACAGTGCCTTGACTGGTTTCTTAGATCACTCGTCGCTCTCCTGGGAAAGGATGTAGCTTCCACCTTCCCTCAATCCGAAGCGGAAGCCATCAGTAAATCCCAACAGTATGACCTTATCTACTCACAGTCAGGGTACTTATACATGGTACTTCCTGATCTTCCCAAATCTTTGCCATTTGGTCAAGACAAACCTCGGATGTCTCACTCAGCAGACAGACTAATAGGTGCCACCACACACCATAGTCCACAACCCCAACCAACACCGATGTATGGGACACCTCAATACCCACCGTCATATGGGGGCACCTCTTATTACCCCCCACCCCCTTATCAACAACCATACCCTGTTGCTATACCTCCACCCATCAATGGACCACCACCGACACCTCCCATACATCCACCAGTTCCCACGAACAGTGGTACTCCCTCCATATAAGCTTATAGTACTAGTGAAAGCACACTTCCTTCCTATGTACCTTATGGATCAGTTCCACCACAAACTCCATACTTTCAATTTCCTAGTCCCCCACAACCCATGGCTTCCCCGCATCCTCATGCGGGGGTAAACTTTGTTCAACCTTTTGCTGCTCAACAATACCAAAATTTTGAACAGTTGAACATAGCCAATCCAACTCATCCATCGAACAATGCCAAGAAGAAAGGATGGAATAGGAATAACAATAACCTTGGTCAAGGTGGGAATCAACCCCCACAACACCAACCCACTGGGGGCAACCAGAACAAAGGGAACCAAAACCCCAAGGGGGCAATAAAAAAAAAACCAAGGGAGAAATAATATTAAAACCATCCACCCTTGTGTTCTTTGTGGCGAGTTCAGTCATTACACTCACCATTGCCCCCAGATCACTGATTTCAAATAGTTGAAAGACTCGGGCAGTCTTCCCCATACCCCTGCACAAACTACCCCTCAACAGGCACCACAACAGTATGTGAAGCAACCCCCTCCCACCGAACTGCAAAATCCTATCCCACATCAAGGTGTGATAAACACCCAACAGGACATGCAACATCCCCCACCTCTGGTGGGTCAATACCACAGTCCCAACCATCCAGCAGAACGGACAATTCTCCTCACCAGTGAGGAGGAAATTCTGCTGCAAACATGCAATCGTCAGTATCAAACACCAGCTGAGTCTACTCCTATCTCTTCAGAGACAAACCCTACACCAACGCGACCCCCATTGGTGATCCCTCTCCCTTCCGCCGAACCACCATTGCGTATCCCTCGCATTCCCTTGCGCAGGACTGTTCATAACCCACAGGCTAGGGCCGCTCATAACTATAGCTTGGTAGATGACTTAGCACAATCCCTGGCTGCCATGTTTGTTTTGGAAGTCCTCCAGACTTGTCCTACGCAATGGAAATCACTACTTTCCACCTTAGGGGCAGTCAACCCTGCCGATACTCAACTTATTACCTTTGACCTTGATAGCTGTGAACCTCGCCTTCCCGCCTTGGTCGCTATTCAAATACCAGTAAAAATACAGAACATCACCATCCATCGGTGTATCATCGATGAGGGGGCATCTACATGCATCATGTCCAAAACAGTATGGCAAAAACTTGGTTCCCTAGAACTCATACCCTCCACCATCACACTACGAGCTTATGACGATTGACCATGTTCCCCCACAACGGGAAGATTGTGACGATTGACCAAATCTCGCATTACGAGCCTAACCCATCTGCCAATCTCGATAACATTCTTCCTCTCATTCACACCAACAAAGACGCATATCCACTCGTCGAGATGGGTCCTGGTATTTTTAAAGATCCATCCTTGTTAGGGACGTACCATGGAGCACCACCACTCCTTCCCCCTAATCATGTATTCGTTGTATCCTCTAAGGGAACTCACACGGAGGATGCTAGTCCTCCTCAGGAGGCTTCAGTCATTCCTGACGTCTCAACACTCGTAGCATCACTCCCACAGGAGCCTCCTGCAAAATCGTCGACCCCCACAGTCCATGAATCCACACCCCCTCAGGGGCCTAATCCCATTTGGGAGACAGTTCCTCGACCCCTTACTCAAATTCCCTTCTTTTACCCTCCACCGGGTATAGAAGCTTTCTAGGTAGCCGCAACACTCACACTAAACAATATGGTGTTAGCCATCCCAGTGTGGTAATTAGATCCACCTGAGATGGTCCCTTGCCCACAGGAAGGCCTCCCCATGACGATTCTTATCCTCACCCCCACTACCCCCATACTCCCTACCCCCCCTGCTACAGTTGGGGGCAGGAGAAAGAAGAAGGAGCCCACAACTCCACTTTCTCCACGCATCCCACCACCTTGCGCACTATGTGAGATAGAGGATCACCAAACCAACAACTGCCCATCACTACCGGAATTACAGAATTTGATTCCACTCAATCCAACCCCCACAACACCCATCACTACTGCTAGTTCTACTCCTACCACCCAACTTTTCAGTAGTAAAGGGTTGAGGACCAAATTCGTGTGTGCTATCTGTTCATAATATGTCCATTACACACATCACTGCCCAACACTACCACGTTTTCGGTAGACATTGGCAGCCATACACCAAAATGTTCAGAACAACCCACGCCCTGCTACGTCCTCTACAACAAATATCACTGACATTCCCTATGTCACCACTTCAGTCAATGAACGCATGAGATTCCCTTGCTCTCTTTGCGATTCATTAGCTCACTTTACATACCAGTGTCCTATGATCCTCGCATACAGGCAATGTCAATTGGCCTTGTGTCACCAACTCGCAGCAGCGGTGACTAACATTACTTCGTCATTCGAGGATCTTCATGTCATTTCCCCAGAGCCCGAGGCACTCCCAACGCCTCCATGGTTCTTAAATGATATCTATGAGGATTTACCCTGCAATCCCCCCAACTCTCCTACTCATTCCCCGATGGAGACTCTCCATCCAACCACCATGGGTACCCTTCAATACTTCAACATATGGTTCATGTCGAGTGAACCCTCCCCCTCGCCTAATGTTGCTCCCTCTGCTTCTCCAACAGGGGGCAACCACTCCATCACGAAGTTCACTCCTCATGACCCCTTCTATTCCCATCATTTCCAATGCGACGAGGAAATATTGGAAGAGATACAACGCCTGGACTCTCCCTGGGACGCACTACATCATCATACACTCTCCCTTCCACAGGAAGCCCTCATGCCTCCTAGTCAAAACCACATTTACGCGGTCGAAACCAAAGATTTTATCCGACCCGGGCTGATCGATTGGTTCAACAATCCCATTCCTACCCCAAACTCTTTTGAAGAAGGTAATCTAGCCAACATTTCCCCCACCATCAAAATCAACATTTCCATTAAACATGGCATCGTCGAATAAATCATCATTGGAGCTGCTTGCACTCCTCAAGAAATCGCCGCATATAAAACCCTCTTCCAAGAATATAGGGATATCTTTGCCTGGTCATACACAGAGATGTCCAGCCTAGACCCATCTATTGTCAAACATCTCATCGACACCTGGCCTGACATCACACGAGTTCACCAGAAATAGCGACCGCTACACCCAGCCAAAGCCGTGGCTATCAAAGCCGAAATCGACAAATTATGTACGGCCAGATTTATTTACCCCATCACTTACACTTCATGGGTTTCCAACCCTATACTCTTCGACAAAAATCAGGGCACCATTCATGTTTTCATTGAATTTCGCGATCTCAATAATGCATGTCCAAAAGACAATTTTTCAATGCCCTTTATCGATCAAATTATCGATGACTGCGCCGGCCATGAGGCTCTTTCCTTTATGGACAGATTCTCTGGCTATAACCAAATTCAAATCCACCCAGCTGATTAATATAAAACCGCGTTCATCACCCCATGAGGTACCTTCGCCTATCATGTCATGCCTTTCGGCTTAAAAAACGCTGGCGGAACTTTTCAGCGGGCCATGACATACATCTTTCACAATTTGGCTACTATCATCCTCGCCTAGTTGGACAACCTCACAGCTCGATCTAAGAAGCACACCCAACACCTCGATGATTCAAGAATCATCTTTCAACGATGTCGTCAGTATAACATCCACTTGAACCCTCTCAAGTGTGTGTTCTATGTCACCACAGGGTGCCTCCTCGGTTTTATCGTTTCCCAAAGCGGTATTACTGTGGACCGCCTTAAAGTCAAAGCCATCACCAAAATTCCACCTCCTCAGAATTTACGACAACTTCAGAGTCTACAGGGAAAAGCCAACTTTCTTAGACGCTTTGTTCCTGATTACGCCATATGTGCACATGGTTTCCTTCACTTACTACGTCACGACATCCCTTTTCATTGGGACAACTATGCCCAACAGTCATTTGACGATCTTAAAGAAGTGATTTCAAATGCACCTTTGATTAGTGCACCTGACTACAATCGCGACTACATCCTCTACGTATCAACATCAGTTGTATCAGTAGTCGTCGTCCTCATCCAGCTCGGAGATGAAAATCATGAACACATCATTTACTACGTCAGTAAGAACCTCTCAGGACCACCCCTGAAATATAAACACGAAGAGAAACTTGCTCTTGAAGTTGTCCTCGCAGTCCAGAAATTGCACCATTACATTCTGCTTCGCACCACAAAGGTCGTCGCAAATTCCAACCCTATGCAATACTTGCTTAGCCGTCGCCAAGTTAACGGAAAATTTGCTCGATGGATCGTTATCCTTCAAGAGTACGACCTCGATTTCTCAACACCTAAGAGTAAGAAGGCCCTCGTTCTCGCTGAACTTGTCACGGACCTCCCCTTTGACACACCCAGTGCCCCCGTCAACACCGACTTTCCTGACGAGCATCTCTTTTACATCACTTTCGATGATCCTTGGTATGGCGACCTTCTCGTCTACCTACGAACTCAAAATTTTGGTAATCACCTATCACGAGATGATCATCGGCGTATTCGCCATCAGGCCCCCCGCTATCTTCTCATCAGAGACATCCTATATAGACGGGGCGTCGACCCCATCCTTCATTGATGCCTGACTATTGACAAGGTCGACAGAGCCTTAAATATCTGCCACAACGGCGCATGTGGGGGCCATCTTTCGGGTATCTCCACTGCTCAAAAGATTATCCGGGCCGGTTATTTTTGGCCTACCCTATTTCATGATTGCATTCATGCCGTGAAATGCTGTGAGCAATGTCAGCTCTATGCCAACAAATCCCACGTTCCCCCCGCTCTTCTTCAGCCTGTCATTACCGTAGGCCCCTTTTGTAAATGGGGCATAGACTTTATGACTTGTAATCCCCCCTCCAGCAATGGTCACAAATACATTGTTGTCGCCGTTGATTACTTCACCAAATGGGCTGAAGCTATGCCCACTTTAAATAACACCGCTGACACCATAGCGCGTTTTTTCTTTAACCACGTCATATCCTATTTTGGAGTACCACTCCAACTTGTTTATGACCATGTGAAACACTTCGACAATGAGATCTTCGTCGAACTCTCATCTTGGCTAGGATTCTCTCATGAGTTCACCTCACCTTATTACCCTCAGTCAAATGGACAAGTCGAGGCAGTAAACAAAGTCCTCAAGACCATGTTACAACAAACGATTAATAAACATAAAAACAATTGGCATCATATGTTATTTTCCACGCTATGAGCTTATCGATCGGCAGTAAAGAGTGCTATGGGTTTCACGCCATTTCATTTAGTCCATGGGGTCGAGGCAACTCTTCCCATCGAGTGCAAAATTCCCACCCTTCGCACTGCAATTGAGCTTTTACCTGACACTTCTCCAATGGAGCAACACTTGCTGAACTTGGAGTCTCTGGATGAAGATCATCGATCCTCGTTATAGAACAATGAGGCAGCTACAAAATTATCTAAGACTACCTTTGATCGTCACGTCAACCTTCGATCATTTCGCGAAGGCAACCTTGTCCTGGCCTATGATATCGCTCATGATACCTTTGGCCATGGAAAATTTGAATCACTCTGGTATGGCCCTTACATCATCCAACATTTCCTCACCAAAGGCACATACATCCTGGCCTCCCCCGAAGGCCTCTCACTCAAGGAACCCATCAATGGGTTATACCTCAAGAAATTTTATGCTTAAACGTCGTCATGCTACTTTAGGTTATTTTCTTGTTTAAGCATTTTTTAATCTTTTTTCTCCTTCCCTCTTGTCTAAAGTATCCTTTGTGCTATTGATAGATTCTTCCTCCACCAGCCTACCACATTGGTTACATCGACGGCGCCAGCCGTTGGACACAAAATCTCACTTCGGCTGCGTGGGCTCTGTACAACCCCTCACATGAAATGCTACATTCAAGCGGCATCTGTTTGGGACCAGCAACCAACAACCAAGCTGAATACACTATTGTCATTGGCCTCCTGACCGATGCCCAACATCATCATATTCATCACCTTAGCGTTTTCCTCGACTCTCAACTAGTCGTTCTTCAGCTCAACAATGTTTACCGTTTACGCGATCTGTGCCTCTTTCGCAAAAACCTGGAGGTTAGAATGTTATCTCAACATTTTGATTCCATTACATTTACACATATTCCAAGATAATTGAATCAAACAATAGATGAAATAGCTAACGTGGTGTTAGATTGGCATATATCACATCAAGCTACACATACATAACACATCTCATATATCCTGCCACAGCATATAGATAGAACGTACATCATCATCATCAACAAAAAACATATGTAAACAACATCAGGATCTCAAAAAATGTGTATACTCATATATATATATATATATCAAGGCCCTCAAGCCATCCGAATGTTTACATACAAACAATACACGTGCCCAAAGGCTATCATAGTCTCTCGGTATAAAAAATTGGCTCACCAGCCTATCAAAAAGGTATACAATATACATTCATCAAGGTGCCTCTATCGCACCCCCAGCTGCTCCGCCCTCAAGAGGTGGTGGTGGCCCATCCCCACCTGCCCCAGGCGGTGGTGGTAGAACACTTGCAGGACCCTCCTGCCCCAGCGGCATGCGTCCACTAGTCATCGCAGCGAGCACAACTGCTCGCCGCACTATACCCCGCCATGGGGGCGGTAATCCTATACACTGCTCCAGGAATCCCTCATCCTGGATGTGTATCCACATGCCCTCGGGCACATCCTGTAACACCATCTCTAGACGACGACGTATATTATCAAAATCAGCTCCGGCCGTCGCCGGAGGAGCATGTGACGGCCCTACACCAGGATCATCGAATTGACTCCTCCTCGCTGCCCTCTCAGGCTCTACTGGTTGCCCTGCGGCCTCATCTCGCCGACGCCTCTCTCCATGTGGTAGTCTCTCCAGCTCTCATTGAAACGATCCTCTCTACCACTCCACCTCGCGCCCATGAGGTGCCACATCTGCACATGCACCAAACAACAAACAACAGATCATATCAGTATCTATAAATCATACATGTGGACTGATATCTCAAAAACATAACATAAATCAAAACATACAAATACCCAACATACATCGGTGGTCGAAAACCTCCCCAGGAGGCAACACCATGTCCGGGTCCCCCCGGAAGTCCACCCCAGCATACGGGTACCGGAGTATGACCTGCGGCATCTGCCGCCATATCCACGTCGCCTGCACCATGAAATAATGCCCACCTTCGCCACCACCGTGGTGAACCAAAAATGCAGACCACCGCCTCAATCATCGCTCTCGCGCCCCAGGCGCCTCTAGAAGAACCCGCGGGCACAGCATCGACACCCTCTCCAAAAACCAGGCTACCGGGATAGAGCCGAACGCGAACTCCCCGGTACCTGTGGATCGACATCGATCCAACTGCGCGATCATCCACGCATGTAGAGTCAACACCCATGCAAACCGCTCACGGCCCACCACCACCCTCTCCAGCACCAGCAGCTGGCCACCACAAATTCGTTGGGTCGCAAGTGACCCATACACGCACACAATCATCGCCGCTATGCAACGATGCGCCAGGGAATCTATGCCACTAACACTCACTATAGTCCCAGACATGTAGTTCTCGCCTGAGGAATACCGCTCGGCGATCGTCGTAAGGTGTGTGTCCCTCGGAAGCACAGGCTCTGTCGGCAACGGCGTTCCCCGGAAGGGGAGCCCAGTCAAAAAATATATATCCCCCACCGCAGTGAAGGGGATCTGCTCTCCTCGCACGAGGAAGTAGTGCAGATCTAGACTGCACATCTGGAGAAACAATTGTAGCAAGTACTCCTGTGCCTGTATCAACGGGCACTCAAAAAACTTTAGCAACCCATAGGTTGCTAAAGCGGCTCGTACCTCAGGCCCTACGTTGGCCACATCATCTCGTAACTACGACCAGTCTCTCTCACGCCACCGTACAACCATCACCATCACTGGCAACCTGCAAGTAACACAAAGTCTGATATCATCTTATGTAATCATCCAATGCATCAAAAAGACTTATTTTTTACCCTTCAAACTTGCCCAAAAGGCGCAGTTTTTTTACCTACAGGCGCACATATGCGTGCCTGTTCACTACATAGGCGCGCACATATGCACGCCTGTTCACTACACAGGCGCGCACATATGCGTGCATGTTCATTACACAGGCACGCTATTGAGCGCGCCTGTCCAAACTCATAGATGCGCTCAAGAGCGCGACTGTCCACTCCACAGGCACGCATCCATGCATGCCTATCCACCTCACAGGCATGCCCCTAGGGCACGCCTTAAATTCCCCATCACGTGCACCCATGCACGTCTATTCGTTGGACAGGCGTGCATGGATGCGCACCTTCCACTGAATCGCCCACGCATGTGGGCCCACATCCTACCAAAAAAACCCTTAAACCCCATGTACGCCCCCCCATACCTACCCGACCCAAAAATTGGAAACCTATTTCTATGCAGGATGATTAGACCACTAACCTGAGACTTGCACACCATCGATCGGATACCTCGTGCTCCCTGAAACTCCAAATCTCCTCTGCAATCTGCTCATCCAGTCACTGTAGCAGCAGGTACAAATGCGGTGGCAATGTGGGCCCTACAACTATATATAGGCCTTTTGCCAAACTTCCACTCACTATTCTGGGAGCCCAGGGTGTCCATTTTTCAAACCATCTTCAGCCACGAGATCAACATCCCGCCACCTACATCATGGTTGTCCCTGGGTCACTTTTCGTCCTAGGCCCCCGGGGCGCCCTTTTTTCCATATCATGGTTAGGTACGCACGCGCATAGTCACATTTGTCAAATACATGCTCATATCTTTAATTCTCTTTAGATATAGTTCACTTTGGGTATTTGGTCGTTCTGTACATAGGTACTTGCTCATCGGTCACCGACATCATCCCTTCAGGTATATATATTCAGCATTGGCATGTAGTCTTCCCCATTGTATTGCATTTCCATTTCCAGTCACACCCTCTGATATTCTCCTTTAGGATACCCATTCCCGGCTCTGCAGTACTCACACCTCCATTTACATCTTCAGTACTGTAACCCGGTAGCATTCTCACCCACATGAGTTGTCCCATTCGTAGCACCTTTTGGCACTTTTGACACTCATGTTGTTCTTCATTACCTTTTAGGGATCGGAGTCCCGATAGTCTTTCATCATGTTGCAGATCAACCACATACTCCTTCTCCTCATTTTGCTAGCTTTCCCACATGGACTCCCAGATCATCACTTTATGGTTCTATTCTTTTTACCTGCAACCCCGCAGGATCATGAAACCTCCATTTCATCCACCATCAGTTTGACCATTTGCGAACCTATCTTCATTTCACCTACCTCATACAGAAACTCACCAAAGGGGCCCCCACCCTTCATCAGTTTTCCAAGATATTTCTTCCCTCCCTAGGGAATTCATTTCACACTAGGGCACCTGTTTCTGTATTTGTACATTTTTCCCAAATTATTCATTATTTATTGTACAAACGCCTTTATCTCCAATCATTACATTTTCTTTTTGTCGTCACCATTGGCGACTTGCTTTCTTTTGGCCACATGCAACCCATGTCACCCTTGGTTGGAGCATTACTTATCGTCTACCCTTGCCGGCATCGTCCATATATTCAGAGTACTCCACAGGTCACTTACCTCTACCCTCTGAATTTTTTCACCTTATCCTGCCTCTAGCACAACTTATCCACGGTCTTGGCGTC
The DNA here is from genome assembly GCA_009831015.1 of Picea engelmannii. NCBI lineage: Eukaryota > Viridiplantae > Streptophyta > Pinopsida > Pinales > Pinaceae > Picea > Picea engelmannii. The sequence goes on along the minus strand of ML781187.1, from coordinate 961,104 downwards.
CCCCTGACACTCGACCTTGTCACACTGTTGCGACCACTGTTTATCTCATACATCATCCAGCCAAGGGCAGTCTTGAGTCTTCCCACTTCTTGACTTCGTCCATGTACCTCTGCCACTTCCTCACCTCAGTAGATTCCATGGAGACCTTTGCTTCTGGGAGTCGCGTCCCCCTTTTTGTCGACATCAGCACAATTTTCCAGAAGGGCGACAGTATCTTGATTCTCATTTTCCATTCAATGAGAGATCTCGGATGGCACAGGGGGAAACACCATTGCTCCCTGATGTCGTTGACCCCCATAACATTCGACACCAACACCTTCTCATGTTACGATGGGTCTTACTTTGCAACTATTGCAGTTATTATTATCATTTGTTGAAGACCTATGAACTCGGTTGGTCCATCAATGCCCACATCATCGTCGCTGCGTATTACCGCGATCATTGCCTATTGTTCAAAGTATGTTCCTTTGCAGAATTGTCTTCTGTCATAATCATTACTTCCCCCGAGGGCACTGCAGTTGTCTACACCAACACTTCAGTCATCTTTTTTCATAGTTACATAACACAAGCATGGGGCATGCCCGCCTCGTTTGTACACGGTTGTATATCGTTACGCACCTTCTGGAAGGTCCAGTTCTACTAGTTCCTTTCTTCTCCAAAGGATTGCTCTACATGGTCCCACTCTTGCTCTCTCTTACCAAAACATTCTCAGTAAAAGAAACATTGATGGATTTTGCCTATACGTATGCTCCTAACCTCATCCATCAGGGGGCATCTGTTATCACTGAATTTTTTTCCGCACATGGCGACAAGAACTCAGCATCGTCAAAAAAGGAATGAAGTCATTCATGGCACTGGATTAAATTCACAGCATTGCAAAAGGGTCAAAAACTATACAAAGTAACCAAAAAATTGAAGGGCGCTTTACAGAATCTGGGTGCGCGCGCATATGTGCGGAACAACAACGTACCATTCTTGCATACGTGCATGATGCGCGGCTATTGGCGCAAAAACCCGTGCATCTGCTAAACGACACATTTATTGAAATTGGTCGGCCTCCCAACCACTAATGGATCAGATCCCAAGCCGATTTGACATCATATCTAAGCTGAATCTGCATGGTAGACTGGTCAAAGACCTAATTGAGCCCTAAAGAGCCCCTTTTCACACCCCGAAGGAGTTACATAATCACCCAATGCCATGCTATAAAAAGCCATGAAGAAACATCATTTTCTAAAGGAATTTCATGTAATGTTATGCTGCTTAGATTGTTTTAAGGACTCACTCCTTGACAATAACTCATTAGCACCATTTCATTGAGCCATTCACCTCTCCATTGAGTGAATGTGCTTGGAGTTCTTTCACCATCATTCTCATTTTCTTATTGTAAGGAGAGCAAGTTTGTGAGGGCCTCAAGAGCCTTCCTTTGGAGGAAGAAGGAACCTTAGTTCCCTTTCTTCATTGTGCTTTGATTTCATCAATAGACCAGCTCAAAAACATTGGTGATATTGGTCTTGTTGTCTTTGTTATTTGTTTTTCCATATGCTCATAGTTTTAGTTTGTTTTAATTTAATTCCTGCTTATAGTTTAATTGTTCTTTTTCTAACTCTTTCCTCTACAACTGTCATTCCTATCAAGACCCAACTGGGCATGTAAGCACGCTTTATTTTCTCACCAAGTGACGAATTGGGTGCAAACAAATTGGCGAACATACTGGGGAGAAGGTATCAATTCCTCCCTCATTTGGGTTTATTTTTCTTTCCTTTTGATTTCATTAACTTGCAGGTTTACAAACCGGCCTCTGCCGACCTACTAACAAGTCAATTCAAGGGAGAATTGAGAAAAAGGTGCTTTCAGGTGATCGAGAGTTGGTATTCCTCCTGACGTTTGGGTCGTAGCAAGGTTGTCTAAGACAGGTTGACCCCTACTTCATGTTTTCACAACCAAGACTTCTGCAGGAGGTTCCTGAACTTCACATAGGTCATCGAAAGGCATAGGTAAATCTGGATCCCATATCAACATGGTTGTTTCTTCTAGTGGATCAACTCCTTCCTGATCGACGATATTTATAGTTGATCTGGTTGATTGTTTGGTTAGGGAGACCTCATATAGAAACCAGTTGGCCTTCAAATTCATGGAATGTACCCATTTACGGTAGTCTCTTTCAGAGTGGTTCTCTTGATTATAAGTATAGAAAAAGTCAAATGCTACATTTCCCAAATCGATGTTTATGTTGGCTGGGGGAGGTTCAATTGCTTTGAACGGTGGATTTATTTTGAAAAAGGTTTATAGGGCCTTTGTCCTTGGATTCCCTCTCTTTCACTTCTCTTCATGTCTATGATTTCGTTTGACAACTTATTGACCATGCATTGTAGGTCCTCTCTATCCCCACTTCCCTTTTCAGAATCTTGTTATGTTTGTTTCCCTGGGGGTATAGTCAACTAGAGTCCTCTCCTGGGAGGGTGTTTAAATTCTTTCTTAACTAACGAGACCTGGCCTTCTTTGCATCCCTTCATTTGTAATTCTATCATTTTGTCTTCTTCAAAATTCTCAGCTAAGGTTGGTTTGGAAACCCGTTTCAGAAACATGGAAATAGAAGCTAGGAGAGCATTAGTGTATACTTTGATTTGCAACTCCTGAGTAGGTTTAGCTTTGGGATGAAATTTATTTAATATAGTGGTGAATATTTGATTGAAGTATTTAACACTTTCCTTCGATGTCATGGTGGCAGCGAACAACTCATCCATCAAATCTCATGTAGTAGTTTCTTCTACAAATTTATCTAGAAAATCCTTTTGAAACTTTGTCCAACTAGTTATGGATCTTATAGGTAAGTTAAAATACCTTGTGGAAGCCGAATTCTCAAAAGTGTAGGGAAACAACCTGAAAAATGCGTCTTCAAGTTGGACATTCATCAGTCTGATATCTAGTATGAATTTCTTGATATGGTCTATAGGAAATCCTGAAGTTTCAGGGTCAAATTTAGGGAGTAACTTCTCAAGATTTCGGGGGAGGTTATGTACTCACCCAGGGATGGCCAAATCATATCTTTCCAACTGTTATCACTGAAATTTCATTTGCACATGGTGACAAGAACTCAGCATCGTCAAAACAGGAATGAAGTCATTCATGGCACTGGATTAAATTCACAGCATTGCAAAAGGGTCAAAAACTATACAAAGTAACCAAAAAATTAAAGGGTGCTTTACATAATCTGGGTAAGCGTGCATATGCGCGAAACAACAACGTACCATTCGCACATATGCGCACAATGCATGGCTGTTGGCGCAAAAACCCACGCACTTGCTAAACGGTGCATTTATTGAAATTGGTCGGCCTCCCAACAACTAATGGATCAGCTCCCAAGCCGATTTGACATCAAATCTGAGCTGAATCTGCATGGTAGGATGGTCAAAGAGCTAATTGATCCCTAAAGAGCCCCTTTTCACACCCCAAAGGAGTTACATAATCACCCAATGCCATGCTATAAAAATCCATGAAGAAACATCATTTTCCCAAGGAATTTCATGTAATGTTATGCTGCTTAGATTGTTTTAAGGACTCACTCCTTGACAATAACTCATTAGCACCATTTTAGTGAGCCATTCACCTCTCCATTGAGTGAATGTGCTTGGAGTTCTTTCACCATCATTCTCATTTTCTTATTGTAAGGAAAACAAGTTTGTGAGGGCCTCAAGAGCCTTCCTTTGGAGGAAGAAGGAACCTTAGTTCCCTTTCTTCATTGTGCTTTGATTTCATCAATAGACCAGCTCAAAAACATTGGTGCTATTGGTCTTGTTGTCTTTGTTATTTGTTTTTCCATATGCTCATAGTTTTAGTTTGTTTTAATTTAATTCCTGCTTATAGTTTAATTGTTCTTTTTCTAACTCTTTCCTCTACAACTGTCATTCCTATCAAGACCCAACTGGG
>ML781187.1:910091-935997 GCA_009831015.1 Picea engelmannii | reverse complement strand
TTTGTAAGGAAGGCATTCAGTTGAGGATTCCCGAAGGACCTTCCGCTGGAGGGAAGAGGAACCATTATCCCTTTCTACAGTGTGTGCTTTTGTTTTTTGTTAATAGATCAAGCCTTGAAACCACTGGGAACTCCCTTGTCTCATGTTTTGAAGTTTTGTTTATGGTTGTAATGTTATTTGCTTTTCATCTCTTAGGTAGATTTTATTTCGTTTGGTTTTCTATTCTCTGTTAACCCATTTTGATCCACAACAAACCTGTTCTGCCCTGCTGAGCCCAACAGGGCATGCTAGTGCTCCCATTCTTGCTCACCCGGCGACGATTTGAGCACGAACAACCCTTACATCATCCAACATTGCCTCACCAAAGGCACATACATCCTAGCCTCCCCCGAAGGCCTCTCACTCAAAGAACCCGTCAATGGGTTATACCTCAAGAAATTTTATGCTTAAATGTTGTCATGCTAATTTAGGTTATTTTCTTGTTTAAGCATTTTTTAATATTTTTTCTCCTTCCCTCTCGTCTAAACTATCCTTTGTACTATTGACAGATTCTCTCGCTTCGGCTGTGTGGGCTCTCTACACCCCCTCACATGAAATACTACATTCAAGCGACATCTATTTGGGACCAGCAACCAACAACCAAGCCGAATACACTGCTGTCATTGGCCTCCTGACCGACGCCCAACATCATCATATTCGTCACCTTAGAGTTTTCCTCGACTCTCAACTAGTCGTTCTTCAGCTCAACAATGTTTACCATGTACGCGATCCATGCCTCTTTCGCAAAAACCTGCAGGTTAGAATGTTATCTCAACATTTTGATTCCATTACATTTACAAATATTCCAAGACAATTGAATCAAAAAACAGATGAAATAGCTAATGTGGTGTTAGATTGGCATATATCACATCAAGCTACACACACATAACACATCTCATATATCCTGCCACAACATATAGATAGAATAGACATCATCATCATCAACAAAAACCATATGTAAACAACATCAGGATCTCAAAAAATGTGTATACTAATATATATATATATATATATATATATATATATATATATATATATATCAAGCCCCATTAGGCCATCCAAATGTTTACATACAAACAATACACATGCCCATAGGCTATCATAGTCTCTCGGTACAAAAAACCAGCTCACCAAACTATCAAAAAGGTATACAATATACATCCATCAAGGTGCCTTTATCGCACCCCCAGCTGCTCCTCCCTCAGGAGGCGGTGGTGGCCCACCCCCACCTGCCCCAGGCGGTGGTGGTGGAACACCTGCAGGACCCTCCTGCCCCGACGGCAGGCGTCCACTATTCATCGCGGAGAGCACAACTGCTCGCCACACTATACCCCGCCATGGGGGTGGTAATCCTATACACTGCTCCAGGAATCCCTCATGTTGGATGCATATCCACATGCCCTCAGGTACGTCCTGTAACACCGTCTCCAGACGATGGTGTATATCATCAAAATCAGCTCCGGCCGTCGACGGAGGAGCATGTGATGGCCCTGCACCAGGATCATCGAATCGGTGCCTCCTCGCTTCCCTCTCAGGCTCTGCTTGTCACCCTGCGGCCTCATCTCGCCGACGCCTCTCTCCACGTGGAAGTCTCTCTGGCTCTCACTGAACAGATGCTCTCTGCCACTCCACCTCGTGCACGCGAGGTGCCACATCTGCACATGCACCAAACAACAAACAACAGATCATATCAGTATCTATAAATCATACATGTGGACTGATATCTCAAAAACATAACATAAATCAAAACATACAAATACCCAACATACCTCGATGGTCGAAAACCTCCCCAGGAGGCAACACCATGTCCGGGTCCCCCCGGAAGTCCACCCCAACATATGGGTACCGGAGTATGACCTGCGGCATCTGCCGCCATATTTGTGCCGCCTGCGCCGTGAAATAATTCCCACCTTCGCCACCACCGTGGCGAACCAAAACTGCATACCATCACCTCAATCGCGGCTCTCATGCCCCAGGCGCCTCTAGAAGAACCCGCGGGCGCAGCATCGGCACCCTCTCCAAAAACCAGGCTACCAGGATAGAGCCAAATGCGAACTCCCCGGTACCTGTGGATTAACATCGATCCAACTGCGTGATCATCCGTGCATGTAGAGTCAACCCCCATGCAAACCACTCACGGCCCACCACCACCCTCTCTAGCACCAGCAGCTGGCCACCACTAATTCGTTGGGTCAAAAGTGACCCATACACGCGCACAATCATCGCCGCTATGTAACGATGTGCTAGGGAATCTATGCCACTAACACTCACTACAGTCCCATACATGTAGTTCTCGCCTGAGCAATACCATTCAGTGATCTTCGCAAGGTGTGTGTCCCTCGGCAGCATAGGCTCTGCCAGCAGTGGCATTCCCCAGAAGGGGAGTCCAGTCAAAAAATATATATCCCCCACCGAAGTGAAGGGGATCTGCTCTCCTCGCATGAGGAAGCAGTGTAGATCTGGACTCCACACTTGGAGCAAGAACTGTAGCAAGTACTCCTGTGCCTATATCAATGGGCACTCAAAAACATTTAGCAACCCACAGGTTGCTAAAGCCACTCGCACCTCAGGCCCTGCGTTGGCCACAGCATCTCGCAACTACGACCAGTCTCGCTCATGCCACCACACATCCATCACCACCGCTGGCAACCTGCAAGCAACACAGAGTCCGATATCAGCTTATGCAATCATCCAATGCATCAAAAAGACTTATTTTTTACCCTTCAAACTTGCCCAAAAGGTGCGGTTTTTTTACCCACAGGCGCGCACATATGCGCGCCTGTTCACTACACAGGCACACACATATGCATGCCTATTCACTACACAGGTGCGCAGATATGCACGCATGTTCATTACACATGCGCGCTATTGAGTGCGCCTGTCCAAACTCACAGCCGCGCTCAAGAGCGTGACTGTCCACCCCACAGGCACACATCCATGCGCGCCTATCCACCTCACATGCGCGCCTTAAATTCCCCATCACGTGCACCCATGTGCGTCTATTCGGTGGACAGGCATGCACGGATGCACGCCTTCCACTGAATTCCCCGTGCATGTGGGCCTACATCCTATCAAAAAACCCCTTAAACCCCCTGTACGCCCCCTCGTACCTACCCAACCCAAAAATTGGAAACCTATTTCTATGCAAGATGATCAGACCACTAACTTGAGACTCGCACACCATCGATCGGATACCTCGTGCTCCCTAAAACTCCAAATCTCCTCCACAATATTCTTGTCCAGTTACTGTAGCAGCAGGTATAAATGAGGTGGCAATGTGGGCCCTACAACTATATATAGGCCTTTTGCCAAACTTCTACTCACGATTCTGGGAGCCCAGGGTGTCCATTTTTCAAACCGTCTTCAGCCATGGGATCAACATCCCGCCACCTACATCATGGCCGTCCCTGGGTCACTTTTTGTCCTAGGCCCCTGGGGCGCCCTTTTTTCCATATCATGGTCAGGTACGCACGCGCATAGTCACATTTGTCAAATACATGCTCATATCTTTGATTCTCTTCAGATATAGTTCACTTTGGGTATTTGGTCATTCTGTGCATAGGTACTTGCTCATTGGTCACCGACATCATCCCTTCAGGTATATATATTCAGCACTGGCATGTAGTCTCCCCCGTTGTATTGCATTTCCATTTCTAGTCACACCCTCTGATATTCGCCTTTAGGATACCCATTCTGAGCTCTGTAGTACTCACACTTCCATTTGCATCTTCAGTATTGTAACCCGATACCATTCTCACCCACATGAGTTGTCCCATTCCTAGCACCTTTTGGCACTTTTGAAAGTCATGTTGTTCTTCATTACCCTTTAGGGATGGGAGTCCCAATAGTCTTTCATCATGTTGCAGATCAACCACATACTCCTTCTCCTCATTTTGCTAGCTTCCCACATGGACTCCCAGATCATCACTTTATGGTTCTATTCTTTTTACCTGCACCCCCACAGGATCATGAACCCTCCATTTCATCCACCATCAGTTTGACCATCTGCAAACCTATCTTCATTTCACCTACCTCATACAGAAACTCACCAAAGGGACCCCCACCCTTCATCAGTTTTCCAAGAAATTTCTACCCTCCCTGGGGCATTCATTTCACACTAGGGCACCCGTTTCTATATTTGTACATTTTTCCCAAATTATTCATTATTTATTGTACAAACGCCTTTATTTCCATTCATTACATTTTCTTTTTGTCGTCACCATTGGCAACTTGCTTTCTTTTGGCCACACGCAACCCATGTCACCCTTGTTTGGAGCATTACTTATCGTCTACCCTTGCTGGCATCGTCCATATCTTCAGAGTACTCCACAGGTCACTTACCTCTACCCTCTGAATTTGTTCACCTTATCCTGCCTCTGGCACAACTTATCCTCGGTCTTGGCATCCCCCCGACACTCAACCTGGTCACACGGTTGCGGCCACTGTTTATCTCATACATCCTCCAGCCAAGTGTAGTCTTGAGTCTTCCCACTGCTTGACTTCGTCCATGTACCTCTACCACTTCCTCACCTCAGTAGATTCCACGGAGCCCTTCTCTTCTGGGAGTTGCGTCCCCCTTTTTGTCGACATCAACACAATTTTCCAGAAGGGCGACAGTATCTTGATTCTCATTTTCCATTCCATGAGAGATCTCAGACGGCACAGGGGGAAACACCATTGCTCCCTAATGTCGTTGACCCCCATAAAATTCGATGCCAACACCTTCTCATGTTATGGTGGGTCTTACTTTGCGACTATTTCATTTATTATTATCATTTTCCGAAGACCTCTGAACTCGGTCGGGCCATCAATGCCCACATCATCGTCGTTGCTTATTACCGTGATCATTGCCTATTGTTCAGAGTATGTTCCTTTGCAGAATTGTCTTCTGCCATTATCATTACCACCCCCGAGGGCGCTGCAGTTGTCTACACCCACACTTTAGTCATCATTTTTCAGAGTTACATAACACAAGCATGGGGCATGCCCACCTCGTTTGTACACAATTGTATATCGTTACGCACCTTCTGGAAGGTCGGGTTCTACCAGTTCTTTTCTTCTCCAAAGGATTGCTCTACATGGTCCTACTCTTTCTCTCTCTTACCACAACATTCTTAGTAAAAGAAACATTGATGGATTTCGGCTATACGTATGCTCCTAACCTCATCCATCAGGGGGCATCTATTATCACTAAAATTTCGTTCGCACATGGCGACAAGAACTCAGCATCGTCAAAACAGGAATGAAGTCATTCATGGCACTGGATTAAATTCACAGCATTGCAAAAGGGTAAAAAACTATACAAAGTAACCAAACAATTGAAGGGCGCTTTACAGAATCTAGGTGCGTGCGCATATGCGCAGAACAACAACGTACCATTCGCGCATACGCGCACGATGCGCGGCTATTGGCGCAAAAACCCACGCACCTGCTAAACGACGCATTTATTGAAATTGGTCAGCCTCCCAACCACTAATGGATCAGCTCCCAAGATGATTTGACATAAAATATGAGCTGAATATGCATGGTAGGCTGGTCAAAGACCTAATTGAGCCCTAAAGAGCCCCTTTTCACACCCCAAAGGAGTTACGTAATCACCCAATGCCATGCTATAAAAAGCCATGAATAAACATCATTTTCTCAAGGAATTTCTTGTAATGTTATGCTGCTTAGATTTTTTTAAGGACTCACTCCTTGAAAATAACTCATTAGCACCATTTCATTGAGCCATTCACCTCTCCATTGAGTGAATGTGCTTAGAGTTCTTTCACCATCATTCTCATTTTCTTATTGTAAGGAGAGAAAGTTTTTGAGGGCCTCAAGTGCCTTCCTTTGGAAGAAGAAGGAACCTCAGTTCCCTTTCTTCATTGTGCTTTGATTTCATCAATAGACCAGCTCAAAAACATTGGTGATATTGGTCTTGTTTTCTTTGTTATTTTTTTTTCCATATGCTCATAGTTTTAGTTTGTTTTAATTTAATTCCTTCTTATAGTTTAATTGTTCTTTTTCTAACTCTTTCCTCTACAGCTGTCATGCCTAGCAAGACCCAACTGGGCATGTAAGCACCCTTTATTTGCTCACCAAGTGACGAATTGGGTGCAAACACCAACCAAGGTTGATTATTCTGAGGTGGTTTTCCCCTTTCTTAATCATGGTCATGGTTATCTTCCATGTCCTCAAATCCTGAAACTGAGCATTCTGATTTAAACCCTTTCCTCTTCTGAAAAATCCTTTGGCTCAAAGAAGTTGTTGGTTGGCATTTCAGGGATTAGATTAATAGGATGTTCAATTTCAATGAGAGAGAAATCTATTAGGTATTATACTGTGTGCACAAAAACCTGGTTGGGGGTATCGACAACTGGTCTGCTTACTTGTTTTCTTCGAGGAAGTAACAAAGCTAAGGGAAGCGCACTGATCTGTCAGGCATATGCTCTTGTGATTCTTCTGAATTGATTCAATTCCTTGTGAGGAAGAGCATAATGTATATCAGGGAACAAGCATTCTTCCTCGGGATGGGGTTAGTTACTCGTTTCAAGAGTACTCAGTGTGTGTGGATTGTCTTGGGAATGACTAGCCATGCACATGGGTTGTTTTGAATCTACAAGCTGTGTGAGAGATTTTGTAGAAAATAGTGTCAGCCATTCATTCTTCAGGCCCTCCTTTTAGCTCCAATTTTTTTGAGGGGTCCTAAATCCCTTTAACTCAACAGTAGGAACCAAACCTTCCACCGAGGCCCAATTAGACTCTGCAGCGTTTAATAGTGGAATGGTTCTCCAGACTTTGTGATTTGGCCGAAATAATCGATGGTCTTTACATTTTCTTGTGAAGGATTTCTCCTTTAGTTCAGACGTTCTCTCTTTGTGTTTTATCTTAGGTGGTACTGATATAAGATAAATCCAATATAAACCAACTAAGTGATAAAGTGGGAACAAACTTAACTACTGGAGAAGAGGATGAGCTTGGGATAGCCCTTTCACTCTAGCATGCAGACAGTGATCATCTATCACAGGCCTAGTACTAATATTTTAATCGTGCAGGTACTCCAATTACTGACAGAGATACAATTTATTAGAAGAAAACATGCATGCAATAAACGATGGCAAGTAAAATAATTCACTCAACTCTAATCATCAATCACATAATAACACAATGATTTATTTTCATCATTAAAGACAAGAACTGTAAAATATTGAATTAGATAACTTATCAAAAGATTAAGTAGCTCTTACTCGTTACAACACCCATTCATGAGAAAAAATAAGAAATAATTCTTATCCACATCCAATCATGCACGCATTTGATGAAAAACACAAACTTATCTCTGGTCCCAAAAAGGACTTCTCAATTAAAGGCAGCTCCAAAATAGTTCTTAACAAAACAAAAAATGAGGGTCTTTGCAACAACCATCGACCTTTTTCTAATAGGTCTATCCTCCTATTTATAACATACTATTAACTAAAAATAATTATTAAAGTGCAAATAAGTGAAACAAAACTCGCCACATGGTGCTCTCTTCTATCAGTTTTTCTAAGACTCATCTCAGGATATCATGTAAGTGGGTGACTCTTCTTGTACTTTGACCACTTGATGAATAGATCCTTGCATGTGTTGGCATATGGGAATCTATGTTGTTCCATTGGGGCTGAGTGAATATCTCTTATCTCTACTACTTGTGCCCGATACTTGACTATTCTAGCACTTAACTATTGCAACATAGCTTGAGATTTAATTGGGTGCTCCATGAACTGTTGCACCTGACCTGGCGCCATATCCGTCACCTTATCTATTTCCTCGACCCATGATGAGTCTTGTTTAGCGTGAGTCTTGACTATGTCGTGTAGGTCAAAAAAGTCTTCGAGTGTTCCAAACTCGGGGAGGATGATGTATTTCATTACCTGGTTGATCTTGATCCATCTTTTCTCACACTTGGCCCACTTTTCTTAGATTTCTCGATGAGGTTCCCGAGCCATTTTTTCCCAATACTCGATCAATTTATTTATGTGATCAAGGTTGCCCTCTTTTAACACTTGAATGTCATTCTCTTGTGTATCTTGGCCCTGTTGGACTACAATGATATAGTCGATCCTTTCCATGGCTTGTTTTACTTTCTCGTACCACCTCTCCATATATTTGTACATCGCAATTTCCATGAGGGTGTCTTATTGAAGCTCGACTATTCTTGTAGTGAATAGGTGTCTCTCATCTGTAAATTTGTCATAGGCCTCTTGGAATTCGCTCCTTAGGAACACTGTGACCTATGTGGCGTCCTGATAGTATTTCTCCAAGTGGTGCAAATGTTCCAATTCCTTCAGGGAAAAAACCATCTCCTCTTCATCTATTTTAGATTTGTCCAGGGTGGCATCTGTGATTTCCATCCCTGCACTGATAAGTTCGGATGTCTTAGAATTCTCTATGTTAATCATATTTTCCTCCGTAGTGATAAGGATGGAGTGATGTAAAGTGATCCTCCTCTTCTTGGTGGTTCTTTCGACAATAGCTTTCCTTTTTCAGTCATAAGTGATGGCTTGTATGTCGGCAATCTCTTCCATAGGTTCAGGAATTTTCTAATATCCCCAGGTAAGTGTATTCACCAGACTCTCGATGGTATATATTTGTTCAATATTGGGTTCTTAAAATTCCTCCATGTGTTATGAAGGCCTGAATTCTATTTGTCTCTCATTAGGGAGTTGAGTACCGATTGAAATTGAGGCATTGGGGGTAGGCTCGATACTTACTTGATCATCAATCATTGAGATGTTGATTTGCTGCTCCAGAGATTCTTCCTTTTTTTCACCCGACACTCACTCATCCTTCGGACTGTCCGCTTAGGTCTCTGATGCATTGGGAATCTTAGTGTCTAAGACACTCTCAATTTCTTGTTAGTTATGTGGAAGCCCCTAAATTTCAGCGCCAGGAAATGGGGAAGATGTCTTCTCTAGATCCTTTTCCACTTCTATATGTACATGGGTCACAAGGGATACCTTGGGGCTCTCATCATCATCATAGATTTTTATTAATCCTCTTAGGGGGTTTGGCGCACTTTCTCTCCATGATGTTCTTAATGTCTCTAGTTGAGTTGAAACACATGTCATTGATCTGACTGGTGGAATTGTGAATTTAGGGTCGTCTAACCTGGTAATTTCATCAATGTCTATCAATTCAGGGTCGCTTGGTCCCGTTTGGCTTCCATCTGAGTTATCGGCAGGGGACCCTGTCATCCTTGTGAGGTCCATTTCATCTTGTAGCTGATCAATTATCCGTTGTTCCTATTCTATAATGAGAAACCCTCTCTCCCACGCATCCTAAGTCATAGGGAAGCCTATTTCTTGCATCGGGGCTATTAGGGGGGCTTTTGCTACTTCTACCGCTATCATTTCTTCCATGGCCCTGAGAGACCCTTGAGACAATTTCTCTAAGATTGTCATATGTTCATCTAGGCTCATGGCTCTGAACCTGGTCATTTAAGGGTCAACCATCCTTTCCACCACCTCGTCCCATTCTTGGGAGTTTTCTGTGAAGACCTCATATTTGAATTTGTCATGGGCATATGGCCAGTAGAATGACACTTATAAGGTGTGATTCAAGACTAGACCCTTGGGGTCATGCTTGCAAAATATACCATTTTGGAATCTAAAATCCAATTGGCTCAGCCCCTCTTTCTTGGCTTGAGCGGTGTCCTTCACTAGGTAGAAGCCTACATGGAATCCATAAGGTATAAATGTTTGTTTTTTATCCTAGATCAGGGTGGCATTGCAAGATGGTCTGGTAGCATATCTCCCCCATTGCAAGTCTATAAGGGACATGCGCGGGAAGGAGATGAGGTTCTTCATTGGCCACGAACACTCTGATGTAGGTATCGCTCTCATTAAGATGCCAGTGGCCGACCTTTGATATCATCTTTTTGGCCCCAACTAATAGTCTCAGGAATTCTTTCTTGAAACGAATAAAGTAAATATGTGCAATGAATTCATCGTATATGAGGGAATAGGAGTTTTTTTACCTGTTCTCCCATAATATGCTGAAATATATGTGGACCGAGAGTTTTGCGATGTGTCAGCTCATGTTCATGATGACAAATATGTTTCTGGCACACATGAAATCCAATAAGTATGAAGGGATGTAGAAGGTTAGTGTCTCTCCTTCCCTTGGCATCTGAGCTTGTTTTATGAATATGCTCAACTATTTGGAAATGATGGCTCCCCAATTGAAACCTCTCCCAGAAATGGCCACTATGTAAGCTAGAGGCATCCATGCCTCCGAAAATTTAGAGAAGTCCTTTTCCCCATACAATCGGCACATTAGGGCCATCACGTAGATGTACAACTCCCTTAAGTTGGTCATCTGGTACCAACCGGTGCTCCAGTTGGTGTATTTCTTATCTTCTCTCCACCATGAGGCTATTACCCAGCTGGTGTCGTGGCACTCATAGAAATTCACAATGAAATATGTATTCAGTCACTCCTCGGGGTCTCAAAGTTTGTAATATTTTTGGACCTCCACCAGAAGGAAGACCCCAAAACACCCACCATTGTCATCATTGATTAAACACTTCCATGTGTCTGTGTGGTCAATGATTCACTTCATAAGTTCTATGCAGGGGAATACCAAATTTCTACTTGCTACCATGTGCAGGTACGATCATTGGATATTTAAAAAAACTTCGTCGTTGAGCTTTCTCACATCTGGGTCACTATGCAGCATATATTTCAAGAATTATTCTCAACTGATCTTCCTGAAGAGCTCTCCCCAATGTGGGAGTACTACCTTGGTCCCTGTGCTTGCCTCTATGTCTCCAAAGGCTAGATATTGAGTGAAAATATTCTTTGTAGATGTCTTAATGACTGGTTCTAGCCTTGGAGTGAACTCTAATTGTTTTGCAGCCCCTGGAGAAGAGCCTTCTCCTACCTCTATTTCTTTTATCTTTGGCACCCTCGGTGATCACCTAGTGGTTGGATTTCTTGGAGGCATTATTCCTGCAATTGAAATAAATACTTTAGAGACTGCATACAGAGAAACAATCGATAAAAAATATATATAAAGTGTAAGCATGAAAAATCCACAAACTGGTACATACTTGTAAATATTGCTAAACCTGGTTATTTGATACTCACAGGATCTCTGCAGCTTTCGAATTTCTTGTCTCGCTTCTCCGGATGCTCTGAAAATTATTTACACATAGAATGGTTTCATTTACAATGGCTCAAGAGAATTTAAACCAGGGAAGAAGTTACCATGTTGTATCAACCGTTTAATTCGGGTGATGAGTGGAATTCAAAAAAATCTTTCGCTGAATATCTACAACTTGAATTCATCATGGGTTGACGACGGAGGAACGGAGGGTGATGTGGTCTATTGGTAATTTCAAACCATTTTTTTGATTCACACATGAAGTAGCAACTAATGTAGGATTTGGAATTAATTAGTCCCTTAAATGCTTTGAATCTAATCATATCTAGCACTAAAATGTCCCATTGTGTTCCTTTCTTAGTGGGTGGATCGAGGATTGACGATGAGCTACGGACGTTTTCATTGATATGCTTCTGCGAAAAACCTCCGACGTCGATCGATTTCATCGTACAATGATGACATGGAAAAGATGAATCCCAGGTGTGACTTGGACCTAGGGGATCAAGAATGACTTAGGGTAAAACTAGATTGTACGGTTCTCCAAGCTGGGGAAATACACATGGCATTGAAGATCGGTGACTTAATTCATGTGTATTAGTTGGATTCGGGACTTTCTTCATGTTGTGCATTCTAAAATAAACATGGGCTCGTTAAATTCAAGAAAGGTATCGAGGGTCGACGATCAGGGATAAACCTATCATGTGTTTTTATTTGGATTAGCTTCCTCAAAAAACTCTTGATGCCGAAAGGCTATGTTTGAGGAATTTGAAGTTCGTCATCAAAAGAGTACATCATATCATCCCCAAGCAAATGGAACAGTAGAATCCTTTAACAAGATCCTTGAAAATGCACTAACAAATATATGTAATGTTAATAGGGATTATTGGGACGTGAAGATACCAACAGTATTGTGGGCATACAAGACCACATGAAAGAAGTTGACAGAACAAATCCCATTTAGAATGGTATATGGACAAGAAGCAGTAGTGCCACTAGAATTTTTGGTACCCAGTATACGCATAACAGGGATTACGAACATGACAGAATGAGGCACAATACAAGATAAGCTAAATCAATTAATGATCATGGAGGAAGATAGGATTGTAGCAAGGTTCCACCAAGAAGTCCAGAAAGCAAGGGATAAAGCTTAGCATGACAGACATATCAATAGGAAACATTTCAAGGAAGGACACTTAGTGCTTATGTATGACAGTAAATCTTTCATCATCCAGGAAAACTCATAATGAATTGGTTAGGACCATACAAAGAAAAAAATGTCAAAGAGGGGGAATCTATATAGTTGAAGGATTTAGGAGGTGTAGAACTCAAAGGGATGATCAATGGGAGCCAACTGAAGTTGTATAGGGACAATCGACCCTGTAATACTTAAAAAAAAAAAACAAATGTCACACCATGCCAGACATCACAGAGGTATAGTCCATCGAAAAGAGAATGAGCATGCACACTTGAAAATGATAGGCCAACGGTCATTACAAAGCGAAAACAATGGGAAAGGAGGATACGACAAAATAAGTGCCAACTGATGGTGGCCATCAAAATTGAATGCAAGAAACGACTGATGGGACGTCGCATTAATCACGCCAACTGGTGATGGCAAGGGAAATCAATGGAAAGTATGAGGATTCTGGCGTTTAATTAAAACACAATTGCGGAAAAATATTTGACAAGCTTCATATGACCCCTATACAAAGCTAGAACATGGGAGAGGAAAGGTTATTGTGAAATCAGGAAAAGCACAGAGCGATAGGGAATACGAAGCCGAGAGTTAAGGTTGCAGAGGTTGTGTTATAACCTTATAATTTATAGGATCATCTGGTGACTAGAAAATTTTGACTATTGATGTATGTTGTCTTGCAAATAATATTTCATTCCTGCAATTTGTTTTCAAAAAGAAATGAAAAGAAAGAAAAAGGAAAAGAAAGAAAAAGAAAAAGAATAAAAGAGGGCATAAAATAAAATGGATAAAATACCCATGCAATAAAAATTACTTGATCCAAACAGTTTAATCATGGTTAGGTCTCTTTGAATTTATGTTGATAGGTTTAGTGAATAAGACTGGATAAACTATTTAATCTTAACCAGGTAGTTAGGTTAGCTAGTGAATAAATTTGATCAAACTATCTAATTTTGATCAAAGAGCCTGAGGGTAGAGTAATTTCTTAGCCCGACACTCTAATCTGGGCTAAATGTGTAGGTAGGTAGGTTAGAGCACAGACTGGCCAGCTTTTCCTTCAATAAACATGCTTGATGTTCAAAGAAAATTCATGATGTTGATGTTGATTTTGTTTTTTCCTAACCCCATGGTGACAAAAGGAAAAGGAAAGTAGTGAAAAACCCAAAAAAAGAGCAATATCCTAAGTTCGCGATGCACATTTTTAGTTCATGCCAAGAGAATAAGGATCGCACTAAGATCAATGGTTGATCTAGTGGCATGTAGATCAACGGTGGATAGTGAATTTTGGACCCCCTCGACCATTCTACCTTTAACGGTGGGCGGGTGGTCCAATATGGAGAATAACGAGCGCGCTATGATCAGCGGCTGATCTAACGGCACATAGATCAACAATGGACAAAAAATTCTGGACACCCCTAACCGTTCTACCTTTAACGATGGGGGGGGGGTGTCTGATATGGAGACTAAATTGATCACATAAATCGACAGTGGATGTAGCGATGCTTGGATCTACAGTCACTAGGAGATCCTGGAGCCCCCTGACCATTCTACCTTTAATGTTGGGGGGCATCCAATATGGGTGGTTTTTCCCGGTGGGGCCCATCCTAACGTGTCACAAATCTATGGCGTCGGACCCCCCTCGCTATAAACCACTTACTTCCACACCCCCCTCTGACATACTGCCATACTAGCATTCCTATACCATCGTTGCCTCATGATGTCACATCCTACTATCTCCCCTATAAGTCTTGTGTCATAACTTCGTCAGCTTGTCCCCTCCATTCACCCATTACAGGTCATGTCCCACTTGATTATCTTCCAATCACCGCCCTCCATGTCATCCTGGTACACCCATCACCCATCCTCCACCTGCCACCTCACACCTCAAGTGATCTGTTGGCCATTTATTATAGGCTAGCATACCTGTTAGTCTGCTGACCTGTCCCACGTGCCCAACGGATACCCATTTACTCAATTTTAACCCTGTTTCCTCCATTCATGCACTGCTCATAATATCTGCACACATGAAAGATATTTTTCCTCTCCTTTTCAACCAGTAACCAGGCCATAGCCATTGCCTACTAATGTTTTTGTCTCAGTTTGCAGGTACCTGTTGAATTGATGGCGTCAAAATCTAAAAGATCAAAAGTCGAGGAAAATCCATTCCTCCCACCTCCTTTCGATCTCAACTGGATTCCCCTAGTTGATAAAGATTACTTGATCACAGAGACCAAGTGTGAGTTTGACTTTGCTGAATTGCATATATAGTCTAAATATACCTTCATGGATCAAAATGATGATATCAGGATCTGAGAGTCCAATATCCCTCTGTATCTATTTCCCCAGATCCATTATTTTCCAGATTTCTCCCTCAAATGCCAGGCACATTACCTCCCCGATCAGAGAGCCATACTATCATTGTCTGGGGAAACTCTTTTCTCCATCACACCCAAGGCCATTGATCAAATGATGCAGATACCTAGAGCCGAATCCCATTCCCCCCTCAGCATTGAAGTTCTAACATAAATGTACCAAAACCTATCTTTTCCCCAAAGAGCACAGAGTTTTGATCTATTCCTCTCACAAGATGCCCAATTTCCCAAGAAAAATCCCCCTTACCATTCCTCCATGTTTTCAGAGAAGGGAAACAAAATTATTTCATCATTATGTTGTCTACTCAGCTATTTCTCAGACAAATGGGTGGATATTGTTACCTCTATTAAAATCACACAGAAATCAGGGTATATGGGTGCGAGTTAGCTCCATACAAACTTCCCACGTACTTTCCTATCATGATATTTTCCCTGGAGTTTATTAGACAAATGATCAATTCAAATGATATACATTTTGTATCTCTGAAGAAGAAACAATATATGAGAATCAAAGGGCATATAGGACCTTTTATCTGCAATAGTCGAGCTACTGGGGAAGGGGCAGACAAATTATTAAAGGAAATGAAATTTAGTACCAATTTCACTTGGAACTATGATCCATGTGGGATCATTGCAGAAATGATATCGAAGAACAAAATTTCTCCATATGCTCACACACTCAAACCAAAAATTGAAAAATTTGTGAACTAGACAGAGTGGGAGGTGAACACCCTGGAAGACACCGAACAACAGTCTCCTCTAACCATGATTTCACAAACTACCACTCTACAGGTACCAAAGGATAAAATACCAAGGAAAGATGTTTCTCCTTCACTCACCGAAGTGTCAGCAGAGGATTTCTAGGTATACACTAAAAGGCCTAAAACCACCCACACTATTCATAGGTCTGAAGAGGAAGAGACTCAGTCTACCAAGGTAGTCAAGGGAGAATGTACACCACTTCTTTCAAGTAGCCATCAGATGATGTCTACTTCTTCCTCAAACAAGAAGACTAATACTACTGTGATCACCCAACCTTCAACAAGATTTGTAAAACTCATCATTTTTTTAAAATGTGACTTGATTAAGAAGAAAACCATATGCTAACCAACAACATCTATTCTCAGTTCTGGAAGAAAACGTCCACAACACAACAAATATTGTTGTCAGTGTTTGATATAGAGAAGGAAAGAATGCACATTACGTTTCTACAAGCACAGGTGTCTCCACCCAAAGAGATCATTGATTACAAAAGGTCGACTCTTGAATTTGATGCCAAACAAGTTCATCTAGTTGACCAGATGGATCTTCACAGGGAGACTAGAGAAATGGTATTCTCCACATTGGCCCATGCTTCCTCTACTGTTGTGAAATTATAGGTCTCTCTGAACAATGTTCATACCCAATTAAAACTGGAGAAAATATCCTCTTTTGCAAAGGACAACATGATTAAATCCTTAGAATAATTGGTGCTTAAAATTGGGTATGACCCCTCAAATGTGAAAGCAGCTGAGGAGTTTCTCAAGAAAAAGAATGTAGACATAGCATCTCTGAGGAAGAAAATAAAATTTCCAACTATAGAAGACTCACAAGCCAGAGAGATAGCTGAGACAAAAGGTGAGAAGGAGGAATTTCTAAATCTTATCATGGAACAAAATTCACAGATAAAGGAAATGGAGGCAGATTTGGAAAGGCTAGTAAAGGAGAAGGAACAAATGACACCTATGGAAGTCATCCCACTGAGTGTAGTTCCTCTCACAAGAGTTAGAACAAAAAATGTATCAACAACCACTACAACAGAACTTCCATCAACCACCCCACTAACAACTCTAGAAAAATCTATACAACTAGCAAAATCAATGGAGGAGATTACCCTACAAGGAACAGAGATCAATAGACTAAAAAAGGAGGTTTAGAATCTCCAGGCGCTTAAGTATTCCTACCAGAAAAGCTACAACATTGAGAATCAAACATCAGAAAAGCTCAAGCAGGAAATACAACAGCTGCAAAAGCAAACAGTGACGGGAAAAACACTAGCTCAAGCCAAGGAGAAAATTTGGATGGACATCTCCAAGTCCATAAATGAAATTTGGCCCATGGTTCAAATTATGTTTGAACAACAGGAATTAGTGTTGAGGAGCAGGCAGGCCATTGACAAGATAAAGGGAGAGCTGGGGGAAATGCCCACATAAGAAAATGAAATCATTAGATTTATGAATTCAAATACTAGGGACGAGATGGAAGACCTAAATATTGAATATAGGATGGAAACCATCCTCGAAGTCAAGAGGGTTCTGACTAAAAGAGGATTGATGTTGCAGCTGGAGGAGAAAGTCCATAACATGGACGTCGGAGTTCAGAGGTTCTTTAACAAGATCAATGCCTTGAAAAAGAAAGGTCTTCCTGGTTTACTGGTACTGAATGACAAGCTCATGACTCTCTCTGATTACAAGAAGAGGATTTCCAGGGTGGCCAAGGAAAGTTCCAAGTTTTCAGGAATACAGGGCAGCATAACAGGAAAATCATTTCTAGAGACTTTACAGCTGGACCTCAACATCCAACACGAGATCAAATATATTTTCATCACCATACCGACATTTGGTAATATACAGAAATGGATGAAATCTACTAAATACTACTCAAAGTCACCATTCCTAGTCAACAAAGATGGAAGGAGTTGTGCACTTTGATCGAATGAGGGATGAGGTGTACAGTCCAACTCAACATGCAGAGTAGTCAAAGTCAGGTGAATGACACACCAACGGCCTTCCCCAAAATCAGCATGAAAGATTCGACAGATCATCATCAGTTCCTACATTTCTGTATGTTGTTACTTATTTAGTTAGATCTAGAATATGTCACTTCCTAATCATAAATAACATGGTCATTTGTAATTTTGATTATAAATACTTCGAACTTGGACATATTGAGGGTTGATATTTATGCCCAAGCAAGTTGTAAGCACTGTAATTTTTATCAGAGATCTACTAGTAATAAAATGGATGTTTCACAGGATTATCGAGTGTTAGCTGTTGGTGAATTTTTCTCCTCTTTGTTGAATGTTTATCTCTCTAAGTACTGATTTTATTTTTCTAAATATGATCATTTGAAAGTAGCAAAAGTTGCAGAATTTATCCTCGTATACTTTGTTTCTGACTTTAAATGATCTAAATGTTTTCATCTGATGTTATAATTAAGAAATTCTTAATTGCTTCTTGGTTATAATTGATTATCTCATCTTCTCTGCTTTCCATCATTTTTATGCTAAAGAATCCAATAGTTGCATTATCCTGCCCTGTGAGAATACCTTTTAAAATCTGTTAGTCAATCTCAAATTTTATAAAAGAAGACCCCATAGCCCAATGGAGGCGCAAACCTTTTTCATCCATTTTATAAAAACAACCAACTCAGTCCTATTTATTTTAACTAGCCTAATATCTGAATTTTGAAACAAAGTTAAACCTTACAGCGAGATCCCTCTCTGAAACTAGCAGGGCTAGATCCCAGTTTCGAAGTGGTTGGATAAAGTTACCTCTGGTAAATTTCTTCTGCCTTTCAAAAACCTTTGGGAATTTACAGAGTGATAACATAATTGGCGACCATACTTGGGAACTAAACAAACTTTATATATCTGACGATTTATTTTCCCTAGACAAAGAAAACTTTATTGTTGAACGAATTATAAAATCTAAAATTATATAGAGACAATGTTAAGAGGTTGTTAAAGTTTGTATATATTAGTTAAAAGTTTCTAAAAATAAAATAAAAATTAAAAATTCTATCTCCTAAAAGAGTTTTCACTAGATCCAGAACCTGCAATAGCAATAGACAATCCTGAAAAATTACTCAGAAAGAAAAACACTGCAGAGGGTTTCGGGAGTCACAGTCCACTTCATAGGTCCCCTTCTCTACTAGAGAAGTTAGGTTCCCTTCAGGACCTAGAGTTTGACACATCCTTTGAACAAATCCTTTTTAGAACAAAATCTGATAGCTTTGTAAGTGAAACAGTTTTATATCAAACCATCCTTCAACCAAGGACCCCTGAAATACTTTCTCCCCAAGCTGACATTGATCAATGATTCCTCTAGGAATTTGACAAGCTAGAAGATCTAGTTGTGAATATTGATCAAGCCTTAGACACAACTCACTTTCAGTAGCCGATCGAACTTTCTGCCTTGACTATTGCTGCAGCTTTTGTTAAACCTAAACCAGTTCAGTCATCTCCTCCTAGCCTTTCATCTTCCACAACTTCTATCAACTCCCCTCAAATTACACAGGTTGTTGTTCAGCCTCCTCCACTAATCATGGAAAAAAGATATGCTCCATTGGTGTTGGATTCTCCTTTAAATTCCATGCCTCGGGATTACCAAACCAGATTCCCTCAGTATGATAGTACTAGTCCTCTGAATGAACAACAACATGTTGACAAAATGAACGATTATGTTGATTTACAGGAAGTAGATGAAGTTGATGTGCAGATGAGATTATTTGCACAGAGACTGATTGGAGAAGTAAAAAAGTGGTTCAAAACCTTATGTGTTGCTTCCATAATTGATATTGTTTCTTTTCATTGAAGTTTCCTTGATAGGTGGGAGGTAAAGAAGAATCATCTTCAGATCTTATCAGAATATGAAAATGTTAGAAGGAACCAAGGAGAGACAGTGCAAGATTACTGCACTCATTTCAATAACCTATACAATGCAATTCCAACTGATATCAAACCACCTCAAGGCCTGGCATTGATAAATTTCCCCAATGGATTCGATGCTGACATGTCGTATCATCTAAGGGAAAGAAACTCTACTACTCTGGAAGACATGTAAAAAACCGTCGTTAGTGTGGAATCAAATATTTTGGCCAAAAGGGCCAAGCAGAGAACAAAAAGAAGGGTCACCATTAAGGAAGAGCCTTATAATTCCTCATTAGATGCCAAACTAGATTCTCTAGCCAGAGCTATGGAGAAAATGATGGAGAGACTCACTATAACTGACAAAAACCCACCTAGGGAGAACCAAGTTGCTCCTCAAATTTCAAACCCAAACTTCAGAATAAATCCACCCTAGATACAGAAGAGAGATCCTAGGGATCAAAGAGAACAGAGGGGCTCGATCAGCAGATCTGACCACCCCTCTAGGAGAATTATGTTGATGATGGGGAGGATATAATCGAGGAGTTTGATGACACTCATATAAACCTCATGGGTGTTCATGATGATGAATCCATCTTTCTTACCTATGAAGAGCATGAGATGTTTCTCCTTTCACAAATAGAGGTCAATGAGGAAGCAGAAGAAACAGAACAACGAGCCTTTGAGAATGTTGTAATGGAGGTCCATAGGAAGTATAACCTAAGGAGCAAGAGGGAAAATGAAAACTCACCATAGAAGTCTGTTGAAACAAAGAAGGCTATTGAAACAAAGAGAATAGTCGAAACCAAGAAAACCTCAGAAAACTCTCCCAATAAAGTACCATAGAGAAATAATGTCGAATCTCCTGCACAAAAAACTCCAAAAATTCTACAAAGAGATAATCAAATTGAAGTTTCATCAACCATTCAAACAAGGGCACTTGGCCACAAAGATCTGATAGATAAACCAGAAGTACAAAACCTAAGCAAAGCTTCCACTACTTTCATCCTTGAAGGGAAACTAGCTAAATTGAAGATTCACATTCCCCTCTCCAAGCCGATGAACAAGAACTCTTACAGGTCGTAGGTGATTAAATATTTAAGAATCGAACCTGAGATAGGTACTAAGGCTTTGAATGTTGGATCTATAAATCACTCGGACACGGTAAATCTTGTTGATGACCGACCAGAGCTCCTGTTTGGTCCTAAAGTTGATGGTCAAACTGATAATGGTGTAGTGGCACCTTTTTACATCAGCCTAAACATCCACGACTTGATATTACACAATGCTATGTTCGATTTGGGTGCCTCTCACAACCTAATGCCCAAAGCCATGATGGAAAATTTGGGACTCGAGGTCACCAAACCCTAAAAATATTTTCATTCTTTTGACTCCAGCAAGGTCAAATGTATAGGCCTGATTGAAGACTTATGCATCACCCTAGCTCAAATCCCAGTAAAGAGTATGGTAATGGATATAGTAGTTGCAGATATTCCCCCCAAAAATGGTATGTTACTGTCAAGATCATGGGAAGATAAGATGAAAGGACCCCTACAACTAGATATGTCCTACTCCACCATCCCAGTATTCGGACAACAGAGGAGACTATACAGAGAAACCCTGATGAGGTATATGGTCAGTAGTCAGGAAAATCCACACAACTACCCACTATACTTTGCACACTATAATATAGATTCTTTCATCCTTTACAATGATGGTGATTTGGAAGAACAAATCACTCAACTGGAAGATGATACACACAATTCAAAAGAGAATAAAGCAATCATTGAGGCAATAAATGTTGAAACTGTGGAAAGTGAGGAACTGCCAGTAGATTTTTGGAGCATGGATTTCGATGGTGCACTGAGAAAAGAGGGATTCAGAGCTAGATTTTGGTTAAATAATCACATATCAAGGTATTCAGAGAGCCATTCCTACAAACTAAATTTCCAATGCACTAGCAACATAGCTGAGTATGAAGCTTTGATGCTCAGCTTGAAACTATTGAAGAAAGTTGGTGCTAAATAGATAATGGTAAGGGGTGATTCTGAATTGATTATCAAGAAAATCAAAGGTGAGTATGCAGCTAAACATCCTATACTTAGAGCCTATAGGAATGTTGTTTTGTATGCCCTTCAATGCTTTACTGCAATCGACTTGCAGTTAATGTCTAGAGGACAAAACATACTTGCAGATGGGTTGACTAGATCAACAACTACCTGTAAAATTCATTTCTGTCCCACTTCCAAGTACACAGTGGAGGTGAAGTGTATACCAACCGTTCCTGACAACATCAGATATTGGCAGGTATTTGGAAATGATGATCAAATTGAATACTTCCTACAGTGTAAGAATGATTTCGAATGTACAAACATAGATTTAGAAAATGATGATGAGATTGTAAATAAATCTGTTTTTGAAAGTGGTAGTGTAAATAACATATATTCTGAAGGTTTGAATGAAAATAAAGTAGATGCAGATGAATTGAATGAAAATGAGATAGATTTTGATATTCTACAGTTGAAAAATAATGTGTTACCTAGAGGTTTAGTTCTGCTGGAAGACTTGTTCGATTTTAACGATGTAGCCAGAAAACTGAAAATTGAAGCTGGTGGTAAAGAGGTGGAAGTGTGCAACATAGGAACAGAAGAAAAACCCAGGATGATAAAACTTTCTAAATCTCTACCCCTGAGAAAAAACGCAAATACATTGAACTTTTTAAGGAATATGTGGATGGTTTTGCCTAGGGTTATGAGGACTTAAAATCATATGAAACAAGTATCTTACAACATCAGATTCTCATAAAAGAAGAACACAAACCTTTCAGGAAAAAACTTAGGAGAATCAATCCCAAGTTGCTTCCCCTGATAGAGAAAGAAATCAAAAAGATGTATGATGCAAAAATTATAGTCCCCTTGAGATTTTCCAAATTGGTGTCTAACCTAGTTCCTACCAGGAAGAAAACTAGTGAGATCTGACTTTTCATAGATTTCATAAATCTGAACAAAGTCTCCCTCAAAGACAATTACCCTTTTCCCAAAATGGATCACATTTTGTGAAAGGTAGTTGGGGCTAGTAGGATCTCCTTACTAGATGGTTTCTCGGGCTACAACCAAGTCCTCATCCACCCAGAAGATCAAGAGAAGACAACATTTACCACACCCTAGGGAACCTTCATGTACGTCAAGATTCCGTTTGGCTATTGATTTTGATATTGGTGAAGAGGGAAATGGATATTGATTTTGTGGACGAACTTGGAAGATTTATATTCATATATTTGGATGATGTGATTGTATACTCCCAATCCGATGAAGAACATTTGCAGCATCTCAGAGGCATGTTTGATAAGTGCAGAAAATTCAGGATTTCGTTGAACCCAAAGAAGTCACTTTTCAGTTTAGAGGAAGGAAATATGTTGGTACACATAATATCTAAAGATGGAATTAAAATAGATCCCATCCGGATAGAAACCATCCAGAAGGTGGAACGCCCTAGGAACATCAAAGTGATACAATCATTCATTGGAAAAATAAATTTCCTTAGAAGGTTCATACCCAACTTGGATAAACTTATTATGAACATCACTAATATGTTAAAAAAAGACACAAAAATAAGATGGAACAATGAATCCAAATAGTCATTTGAGCAGATGAAACATGCACTCACCCAAGCCCTAGTTCTGATCAACCGAGATTATACCAAAGACTTTTATGTTTTCTCTTTTGCATCTGAACACACCATAAATGTGGTGTTGTTGCAGAAAACAGTGAAGGGTATGAACAAACCATAGCATTTTTCAGTAAAGCTCTAAGAGACACTGCATTGAACTACAACATAATGGAGAAACAAGATTTTTCCCTGGTGAAGGCCATGAAGGATTTCAGAGTCTATATTCTCCATTCTCACACAATTGCATACATTCCAAACGCAGTGGTAAAGGATATCCTGACTCAGGATAATACAGATGGTAGGAGAGGAAAATGGATTGTAGTTATTCTAGAATATGACATTGAAATAAAACCTACTAAACTGATCAAAGGATAGGGTTTGGCCAAACTAATGGCTGAATCTAATTTTCATTCTCTAGATATTAATTTTTTGGCCACAGTTGACGAACAGGAAGAGAAGGCGACTCCAAATATTAAGGAGGTATTCTTAAAATATCCTTGGTACGCAGACCTCATTTTTGTACTTCATAACTTACAAGCTCCTCTTGGTTTAACTAAGACCAGAGGCAGATGTATCAAACTGAAAGCATTGAAATTTTGTATTCTAGAAGGTAGTATTTATTGGAAAGATCCTAATGGTATTTTTCTTAATTTCCTATTGAAAGACGAAGCTGACAAATTTTTGCAGGATTTCCATGCAGGAGACTGTGGTGGACATCTGAGTTGGAAGACCACAACTAACAATATTTTAAGAGTTGGTTTCTACTAGCCTACATTGTTTGTTGATGTTCATAAAAAAGTTACTTCCTATCATAAATGTCAGGTCTTCGAAGGTAAAAGGAAGTTGTTTCCTCTCCCCATGAAACCCATCTTAGTTGAATCCCCTTTCCAACAATGGGGTTTAGACTTTATTGGAGAAATACATCCATCCTCCTCAGGCCAACACAAGTGGATCCTCACGGCCACAGACTACTTCACCAAGTGGATCTAGGTTGTTCCATGTAGGCAAGCTACTGACTCTGTTATCATTAAATTTTTAGAAACTAATATCTTGTCTCATTTTGGATGCCCCAGAAAAATTATAGCTGACAATGCAACGGCCTTCAGAGCCAAAAGGCTCATAGATTTTTGCAGCCAATACCACATTACTTTGGGACACTCAAAAACTTATTATCCTCAAGGAAATGGGCTAGTCGAGTCCTCAAACAAAATTCTGGTGAACATTCTTAGGAAAACACTGCAAGAAAATAAAAAATCATGGCATAATAAGTTGGTTTTCACGCTTTGGGTTGATAGAATAAGCACTAAAAGATCAATTGACATGTCTCCATACCAATTGGTGTATGGTACTAAAGCAGTTTTTCCCCTTTCCTTAGGTGTCTCTATCATGAAGCTATTGCAGGAAGCACAGGTAGAGCCAAATGATGTCCAAAGGAGGATAAATCAAATGATCCACTTAATGCAATCTAGAGAGGAATTCTACAACAAAACTTAGGTCATCCAGTAGAACATCAAAAAGATTTTTGACAGAAGGACTAAAGAAGATGATTTTGAGTTAGGCAACCTGGTTCTGAAATGGGATTCTAGAAATGAGGAAAAGGGTAAGCATGGAAAATTCGATATCTTAGGGAAAGGCCCTTACAGCATTCAGGCATTCAAAGGAAATAATGCATTTTTGATTAAAAAAAACGTTGATGGAATAGACCTACCAGGTGGACCAGTTAATGGCAGGATGTTGAAGAATTATTTGCCTCCCCAATAGAGATCTCATGAATCCATATTCATTGTACATACAATTTCCCTTTTCATTTAGGTTTTGTGTAGGTGATATTGATTGGGTGGTTGAAGCTTGAGAGAAGGCCCTAAGCCACTGACCAATGCCACCAAGTTCCCAAAATAAAAACAAAAATAGATAGCATCAATAAAGCAATGAAGGAAGCCTTTACAGACATTAGAAATAAGGTTCTTGGCACTTCACAAGGAGAGTACCATCCCCAGGTGGAGCCATTGCTATAATCCTATAATTTATAGGATCATCTGGTGACTAGAAAATTTTCACTATTGATGTATGTTGTCTTGCAAATAATATTTCATTCCTGCAAATTATTTTCAAAAAGAAATGAAAAGAAAGAAAAAATAAAAGAAAGAAAAAATAAAAGAAAAGAAAAAAGAAAAGAAAAGAAAGAAAAAGAAAAAGAATAAAAGAGGGCATAAAAGAAAATGGATAAAAGCCCCATGCAATAACAATGACTTGATCCAAACAGTTTAATCATGGTTAAGTCTCTTTGAATTTATGTTGATAGGTTTAGGTTTAGTGAATAATCCTAGCTAAACGGTTTAATCTTAACCAGGTATTTAGGTTAGCTAGTGAATAAATTTGATCAAACTATCTAATCTTGATCAAATAGCCCCAGGGTAGAGTAATTTCTTATCCCAATAGTCTAATTTAGGCTAAATTTGTAGGTAGGTAGGTTAGGGCATAGGCTAGCCATTTTTTCCTTCAATAAACATGCTTGATGTTCAAAGAAAAATCATGATGTTGATGTTGAGTTTGTTTTTTCCTAACCCAATGGTGACAAAAAGCAAAGGAAAGCAGCAAAAAACCCACAAAAAGAGCAATATCCCAAGTTCGCGCTGCACATTTTTGGTTCGTGCCCAGAGAATAAGGAACGTGTTAAGATCAATGGCTGATCTAGTGGTGCGTAGATCAACGGTGGATAGAAAATTTGAAACCCCCTCAACCGTTCTACCTTTAACGGTGGGGGGGGTCCGATATGGAGAATAAAGAGTGTGCTAAGATCAACAACTGATCTAGCGGCACGTAGATCAACGATGGACAACAAATTTTGGACCCCTGACCGTTCTACCTTTAACGATG